>PVJO010013238.1:0-52558 GCA_004026905.1 Hystrix cristata
AAAAAATAAGGGAAATGGGAAAGAGTGCTGCTCCTCCACACCACCACTAGCCCTTCAACAACCCCTCTGCCCGGCCCAGGGTCAAAGGAGAGAAGCGAGAGAAGTGCCACCGCCAAGGGCCACCTCGGAAATACGCGTGGCTCACGGCCGCTTGACCCCCTCCAATCCTCTGTCTCTGCCCCTTAAAAATGTCACCAGAAGTGCACAGCCCCCCAGTGTGATAACCGGACACCTCACCAATGCTGCCTTTGAGCAGGCCCCACCCCACCCATCTGGCAATGTCTGTCTTTAGGAAGCCCCAAGGCGACTCTGACTCTATCGACAGAAGGGTGAAAGGGACTCGTCACTCGGAAAGGCAGCATTCGGTCCTAACAGGCCACCACCTGGAGCGCAGAGGCTCAGAGCTCTGGAACCCAGTTCCAGGATCAAGGGGGAGCTTGGAAGTGATCGCTCTGAACGTCACGTTGTACAGCTGGGGAGACTGAGGCTACTAGAGGGCAAGAGATCTGCCTTTGGTCACATATAATTTTGGATAGGCTGTCTTTCATCTGAGATCAAATCCAGCCCCCAAATCAGGGCTTGAGTTTGAAGGGTGGGCAGAGGTTCTCCCTAGGGCCAAGTCAAACCCCACTCGGACTGGCCGGCAGGTGAAAATAATACAGACAACTCAGAAGGACAGTGGCAGTCTTGGGTGTACTTTTAAACTCTGGTGAGAAGAACCTTGAGACCCAAGTCAACATTCACCACGCTGCTAATGACCCCAAGGCTGGGTGCGGAGTGGGGGCGGGAGGAGGTGTGGGGGAAATCGACTGATTTAGAGGCTGGGGGTGAGAAGCCTCGATTTATCATCCCTGATGATGCGAGAGGAAAAGTGTCACAAGTGACAGATGGAATCTTTAGTGCCTTGCAAGGAGGGAGTTATTAGGCCTGGGGGAGGGGCAAGGGAACACTTACTTTGTCGTTCTCCACAAAGTCCACGAAGGCCGTGCGCTCGATCTCCACCGGCTGCCCCTGCCTGTCGTAGAGCGCCAGGACGAAATGAAAGAAGTTGGATTTCCTCAAATTAGAAGGAGGCTGCTTCTCAAAGTGGGCCCGGGACAGGGCAACCCCGCTGCACAAGAAGAGACAGGAGGGGCACCCAACACAAGGAAAGAGAGAAAAGACACAGTGTTACTAAAGTGCCCAAACGACCCACACAGGGGCAAGGGTCTATGTCCCTGGTCCAGAGTCCTGGACCTTATGGCCTTTTATCACTTCCAATAAAGACTCCTCAGAGGAGTCCAGGTAGCTGTGGGATCCAACGGCAGGGCCAAAGTCTGGCACCACTTTCCCACCTTCTCCCATCTCCCACCTTTGGGGAACCCCAAGGCCAGCTGAGGTCCAGAGTGGTTCCTCCCCAAGAGGCTGCCCACGTCCTTTCCTGTCGGCAGCCCCTGTCCTCTCCAGGTGGCCAGGCCAGCTGAAACAGAATATGGACCCGGAACGGGGTTGGGGGTGAGAGCCTCGTTTGCATTTCAAGCGACCCTTGCTCCACCTCGGTCAGCGCTACCCATAACCAGGCCATAGGCGAGGGCCTGGAGGCAGGGTTCGAAGCCCAGAGCCCAGGTCTGGGCCTTACAGGCCTCACCACTCTCCTTCCCTCGCTCTTCCGAAAAGTTGCACCCTGGTCAGCCGGGAAGACGGGATCTCCGGGACCAGCGCCAAAGACCGCTGGCCACGGAGGAGGATGGGACCTTGAGGACCTTCGCCCCTAGAGCTGCTTAGAGAAGCCAAAATGTTCAGCGGTAGATGCCGTTCTCACTGGAGATGGAGGCAGAGACGCCGTTCAAGCTGCGTTTCCGCGGCGCCAGGCAAAGCGCCTAACCCGGAACCGAGTCGGGGAACCCGGGAGGCGCCGCAGCGCCTTGAGGGTCTGCACACCCTTCCCTGCCTACCTGTCGCGGCCAGTGCCAAAGTGGCCACTGGGTCGCCTTCAACTGAAGTCTTGGGGCTCACAGATGGCGGGAGGTGCCCCGCGGCGCCGAGGTCGACCGCCCTCCCGCCCCGAACGTGAGCACTTTCACTCTTCTCAAAGGTGCAACATTGTGGCTAGAATCTGGCAACTCGGGTAGCCGGATTCGACTTCAACGAACTATTTGATTATGGGCAGGGAGGACAGAGAAGGAGGTGACGGCAAGGAGGCCCCGAGAGCAAAAACGCAGTAGAGCTGGCTGTGCATCCGCCTTGTCTCCCTCCTCCTGCAGCCAGGCTGCGTCCCCAGGCCGCCGCCACCGACAGCCTTTCCCACCGCGCTGTGCTGTCCACCGCGGGGACACCGGCGCGTCCTTCTTCGGAAGGGACGAAGTCCTGGTTCGGAGGCGCTAAGACTGCTGCTTCCCCTCCTGCAAGGGTAGTGGTGGCAGGTTCGCTCTACCCGGGACACCTGGAGACGTGGCCTGTCTGGGAAAGAGGTCCTTTCTCCTTGTGAGGTCAGGACACGAGACGGATGGCCTCGAGCGCCGATGGGGAGGCAGGAGTCCAGGAAGAAGTTCATGGGTTTAGTGCTGCTCTGACAGCCCCGGACGGTGAGCCACAAATCCCAGCTCAGAAGTGGTGATGAGGCAGGGGGACTGGACTGTCTTCGTGGGGTGGCACCTTGGACAAGGTTTCTACCATCCCAGTACGCGGATCCTCGGAAACAAAGTCAACTTTAGGGACGCCCAGCACTGGGGGCTGCGGTCCCTACCCCCATTTGACGGCGGAGCTCCTTTCCTCTCTTCCTTCCTGTTTCTCCTTCATCTTTCAGGTCTTCTCTTCCCGCCTCCGTGCGTCTGGTCCTGGTCGGCTCACTCTCTCTGAGCCGGGATCCTTTGCCTGTCCCCCGCTCCCCAGTTCTCGGCTGCCTTGCCTTCCTGGCCACCACTCCGGCCTCCCAGGCTCCTCTCGCCGCCGCCACCATCTGGCGGCCGGGCTCTGGGTCTCCGGGAGCCACCGGCGAGATGCGAGCGGAGACGCGGAGAGGCGCTCCCAGTCGGCGTGGGGAACCCAGGGAGTGGCCGGGAACCACCTCCGGTCCCCCTGGCTGGGCTGCCAGCGAGGGTACTCATGCTCCAAGGAGTAGGGGCTGGGCTGGCAGGCACTGGATGCTACTTTGTATTTTGTTCCTAAGAGTGAAATATGGGGGAGGAGTGGGGGGAAACACACGAACGACCCAGGCAGTTTCCGAAACTCCCGCCTGGCTGCCGGGTAAGCGTTCCCCAGGCTGCAGCGACCTGGCCGCCTGAGGGACACCCCAGTGCACCGGGCTAGGGCGGCGACAGATGGGGCAGAGAGAGGAGGAGAGACAGGGACAGGGGAGGGAGGGCGCACAGACAGACAGAGAGAGCCCGAGAGCGCAGTCACGGTGCAGCCGACTCGTTACCTCTGAGCTGCGACATTGGCGTCCACCACGCCGACATTCCGGACCCAGGACCTCACCGAATCCATCTCAGCGCCCAGCGGTTTCTCTTTCAGAGCTGGTCCTCTTCCTAAAGTATCTTGAATCCCAAACATTTAAAAAGTCTGATCCTCTACTGTCGCTTTAAAAAAGAATGAGTTACAGCACAGTCCCGACTGCTCCTAGCGCTGCCAGCAAGACGTCTCCTCCGAAGCAATCCAAGACAGGGGATCGAGTCCGAAGTTTGGGTCCCTCTTGGAAGAAATTAATAATAATAACCCGTCCTCTTCTCGCGTGCGAGTGCGGGCTGCTGCGGCCGAAGTCGGGGTTCGCTCAGATCCGCCGCCCCAGGCCCTGCGCCCTAGGTCGCGTGCATCCTTCCAGTTGCACAGCTGCTTCCAGAAAGTGGCCACAATTCAGAAGCATCACCTGTTCTGGGAGAAACAGGAGATTGATAGCTGCCTAATCTCTCTCTTCCTCCTAGTTGTCCCCCCTCCGTGCTTCTCCCCACCGATCCAATTTAGAAAAAAAAAAAAAAAATCCCCAACAGGATCAGTTGTAAAAGGAAGGGGAAGACCCGGAGCCGAGAGGAGGCGGTGGCTGCGAGCGGCGCGGAGCCGGGCTGCAGCCGCGCGCCGGCCCCATGAATGGGTTACTACGGCCCGGGCCGCGGGAGGCGGAGCCGCGGCCCGTTAAGGAGCCTCATTTGCATGCACGCTCAGGATTGGCCGGTGCCGGGCAGGCCGGGCCGACGTCCTCCGGCGGCGCGCGCCACGCTCTGCGTTGCGGAGAGTCCGGGAGGTGAAAGGGGACAGAAAGCTGCGGGCGCCGCGTCCTTGCCCGGATCCCGTGCACGTGGCGTGCGGGGACGGGAGCCCCCAGACCCTGTTCTTCGGCGGCGTGGGGCTGACGACGCGCCGGCTCCGGAGCGGAAGCCTCTGTGGATTTGCCTCTAGATGCGGGGTTCTGTAGCCTGCCAGGAGGCACGTGCACTGCCGGAGTTAGGATCCGAGTGCACGTTTGCGGCGTGTCCGCACGCACCTGGTTCTGTGCAAACGTCCCCCGGGGGCGCCCACCTCCCCGATCGGCCCTCCCTGGCCCTGGAGTTCCGCGGTGACGCTCAGATGTTGTGTTCGGTTTGCAAGTTGTTGAGAGAAGAGGATAGATGAAGGAAGGTGGGAGCGGGGTGTGGGCCAGCGAGGCTCCAAGTGCTGTTCAAATAAATACAGAGTCGGAGAGCGGCCGGCCGAGGAGCTTAGGAAGGAAAACACCCGGGAGGGCACGATCAGGAGGCGCGCTGCGCAGAAGCTGCTGACAGATCGCGGCACGAGGGGTGGGGAGCGGTCCTCCGCCCCCTCCCCAGGCCCCCAAGCCACGGGGACAGCGGGAAGTCGCGGGAACTTTGTCTCCCGCGCGCGGCAGCAGCAGTGCTGGCCGCAGGCTGGTGGCCGGGAGGCGGCGGCTGCTCCGCCAAACAGCTGAAACCTTAGACTGCTTTGTAACTGTGCCGGGCAGCTCGCGGTGCCCATTAAAAATCCTCCTGGCTGGGTGTTATTTTCTTGCTTGTCCTTTTGTATTCTGATCTGTGCATAGATCTGCTGCTGAAATCTAGAACACCAGCGCGAAAACAGATTTGAAGACAATGAATGCAAATCTGTGCTCAAAGACCATCTGCCGTGGAGGAGACAATCAGCTGTTCCGCGGTTCCAACGCCTGCGCCGCGCTCTCCCGGCTTCATTACGCACCGGGCAGTGGCGAGAGCCTGGGCGACACGCAGGAGACTCCCCCCCACTTAGGACTCAGATTTGCGCCTCAAAGGACTCCCGATCACATCCCTTAGGTGTAGGTGAGCGCTCAGAAATAAACTGCGAGAGTTTGCCGCTAGAGGACACAGCCAGCGCCTTGCAGCTCGTTTGCCTGGGAAACTCGCGCTTCAGAGACTGTGGGTCGCCTAGGAAAGGGACCCGTGCGCTCCCCTGCACCTCACCCCAAGGGGCAAACTGCAACCCCAGACTGCGCGGGCACTCGAGAAGCGCCGGTCTCCACTGTAGAGAGTCACTCAAAAATGGATGGGATGGGGTGTGGGAGGAAGCCCTTTCGGCATAGACCCGGGGTGGAGGGACTCGAGAAGGTGAAACCCTAGTCCCTGGGTGTGCCGACTGTGAAGCGCCAGTTGCAGGGCTCTAGCTTGGTCTTCCCAGTCGGACTAGAAAGGGTGAGGGGAGACATGTAGTGCAAGTGAGTATTAGAAAATGGAACTAGTGGGTTGTAAAAACAAATAAACAAATAAAACAAACAAACAAATAAAAACCAATCAGGAGTTGCCCAAGAAGGGGGGGTGGGGGGTTTGAAATTGACTACCCTGTTTTTCGCCTCGGCAAGTCTCCGTTATATGCAGGCTTTATTGATAATTTCGGCTTCTGCAAAAACTAGCGGCCCAGAGTCTCCTGCGGACCGCTCTTTTTGTAAATCTCTCCAAACCTCCAGTCACACTCCATTCCCTCCGGTGTGTGGAGTTGGCTCCCAGCGGAGCCGAGGCCACGTCTCTCGGCGGGGTGTGAACAAGCCGACCAGCTCCCCAAAACGTGCCAATAAGCTCGGTGATTTTTTTTTAATCGACTGCACCCCGATGCTACGCGAGAAAGGTGCCCAGAGCACCGCGAGGGACTGCCGGTGGGCAGTGGGCCTGGCCTGGTCCGGGCCGTCCATCCCAGCTCAGGTTGGCTTGGGTTAAAGGGCAGCACCCGGCCGGGGACGCCGGCTTTTTTCACCAGTAACAGCTGCCACCCAAATTATGCCCCCCAGGAAGGGAATGAATTGCTCCTTTCTCCCAGCTCCCGCTGTTCTCCCCAAATCAGACCTTCGCGCTCTGCTCCACGCCCCACCCCCACCCCCACCCCAGGGACAAGTTCAGGAGCTGCAGTGCCCCGCTGGGAGGTCGGCTGCAGCCAGAGAACTTGGACAGGGTGGGGCGTTCTCAGGGCGCGGGGGTTCAACGCCCGACGCGCAGCTAGGGGTCCCCTGGGTGGCTTGTCCGGAGCACAGAAGTTCCCTTTTGGCCAGGACGCAGTTCCCGGGCTAGTACGGGGAAGGAGGAGAGGCCTTGGGCCCAGCGGGCGGCGCTTCGGCTAGCTGGGAACCTTTCTGCCAACCGAGTTGGGCTTAATTCTATTTGTATAGGTTTGGGGGGCGGAGTGGCTGCAGGAGTCAGCCGCCCGCGCCGAAGGAGCGTTGGCCTGGGCTAGAGCGCGCCGGGTCCTTTGCGTCCGGAAGGCTGCTCCCATCTCCGTCGCCTCCCAGTATCCCGGAACTACCTTCCTAGTCGAGGAACCTGCAGCCCCAAACCCACCCGGAGCTGTGCGGGGGGGCCGGCGCGGTAGGGGTGCCCAGCCCGCGCGACTCGGCCTCTGACTGGCGAGCTTCGCTCAGCCCCTCGCCAGGTCGCGAAGAATTCAATATGCACACTTAAGATCCTTAACGACGATCTATTTACACAAAACTGGGTGGTGGTATTGGCATCCGAGTCTTTCACCCTGTGCGTTCCTTTGTTCACCCTCCCAAATACACCCCTGTGCCCTTTTCGCGTCCGCACCTTAGGGAGATGCGCTCCGCCGCCTCCTGATTGGTACGCAGGCCCGTTTGTCCGGTGTCGTCCGGTCCAGTCCTCCTGGGCGCTGCATCTTGCTGCGTCTCGGCTCCCAGTCAGAGGCTTGGGAATTTTCCTTTAAAATTACTCTCTGGGAAGCGTTCTTGTCAGGTGGGCCCCGAGTGAATTTCGAGGTGTGGAACCCCCTCCCCAGATCGGCAGCCCCCGCCGCCAGACCTACATACCCGAGGCTCCTTGGTCTACAGAGTCTAAGCACCAGGCTGGTCTAGTGCTGAGGAATTCAATCCACCGGGACCGCCCGTCTGGTTTGTGTAAATGAAGTAAGTGGTGGTCCCTGTGGCCTCCCTCGGGACAAGAAATTTTCAGTTTAGGGTTAAAAAAAAAACAAAACTAGTATTGTCGCTCTTTATTTGTCCAACTAGAAATAAATGGCTTTGCTTGCTGGTTCTGAGTCCTGCTGAAGATTTAATCCACAATCCGTGAAATGGCTTTTAAATATCCAACTTCATAAACTTGCACTCTAAATTGCAACTTTGACATTTTTCTCCTGGAAATTAGATGTGTATATTCTATAAATGCTAATTCCCTAGAGAAGGCTGCAAGAGGGGCAGAGAGAAAGTACTTCATTCACGAATCCAAGACAAGTATCTGCGGAGGTCTCTGCTGCCGTCCACACCCAAAATTTCCTTTTAGGACAATTGAGTGAGAAGTGGACAAGCTTATTTTATTTTTATAAAGTGAAGGAGATTTGAGCAGGAACAGCTGCAGGGTACTGAGGCAAGGAAGGTTTTTTTTTTTTTAAGTTTTTTTTTTTTTGAGGTAGGATCTCATTATGTAGTTGAGGCCAGTTTTGAGCCCACTGTGTAGCCCAGGCTGGCCTCGAACTTGCAGTGATCCTCCTGCCTCTGCATCCTGAGTGCTGAGATTACAGGCATGTGCCACCACACCCAGCCTCACGGGAGGTTTGATGTTGTGCCCAAGCCAATCAGGTCACTACATTGAATTTACCCAAAGTGGACTGAAGGAGCAGGGTTAGATTTAACTCTCAACACTTGCCAACTCCAGAAAGTTTCTTCCTTCCCCATTCCTCTTCCTCTTCCTCCTCCTCTTCCTTCTCCATTTTCTTTCCCTTGCTTGTTCCTCCTTTCCTTATCCACCTTTAGTATTATCCTTCCTTTCCATCATTTCTCAGCCTTTTAGATAAAATCAAGTGTAGCAACCTTCCTTTCTATTCCCTCATGCTGGGCACAGAAAACGAGGGAGTCCAAGGTGATGCAGAAGAACTCCAAGTTCAAGAGAACAAATTCTCTTCCTCCCAGGAGCCCATGCCCAAGGCTGGCGGCATCTCTGTCATCGCCGCAACTGAGGCACAAAGTCTGGGGACAAACTGACTTCAGACATTAACAGATAGGAGCAGATATGTCTCCAACAGAGAAACGTGAAAACGAACAGAGACCAGAGGTTTGCCAACACTTTCTGGGCACAGAGCACCAGCAACACTTTCTCGCCCTTACACTTGACAGCACTCTCTGATGTGAGAATTGTTTGCCCCCATTTTGCAGATCAGTGAAATGAGGGTGGGAGCCAACAAGTGATATCTCTGCTATAAATAGGGAACAGAAACCTTTAACAGTCTTCCAATATGCACGATGGCTTGCAGAAGGCCTTTAAAAGGGAAAAAAATAAGTTAAACGTGTCTCTCTTTCTCAAGTTTCTGGGCTCAGCAGAGAAACGAGGGGAAAGATAACCCGAGAGCTGCTCCGAGACGCCCCCCCTTTTCCTGAAGGTCCCCGCCCCGCACCAACCGGCAGGGAAAACCCGCGGGACCTCCAGCTCTCTCCCTGCTTGACGGAGGTGTGAGCGATGTGTTGATTATTCATATTTTTGCCGAACGCACACTCCGCCGCGGCCTGCGCCACCACATTTCACACGTACACGCATGTACACAGATGCACACGCGCTCACCCTGCGCGCCCAGGGTGCCTCCGTCGGGACACTGTCCTCGGTGGGGTAGGGTGACAAAAAGCTCCAGCTCAAGCCCCCCATGGGCACCTAGAAACACACCGCTGGCTTCCGGATCCAACTTTTTTCTCCGTAAGACATTTGTCTTCCCAACTCCCCGCTCCAGGTTGAGGGGGGCAGCTACAAATATGGCATCAGCTAGAATTGCATTCCATTTGGTACTAGGCGGCCTCTCCTAACACACACACACACACACACACATCACCCTCACCTCCACCCACAACACACACCTCGGGCAAAAGACAGGAGCAGAAGGCGCTGGAGTAACATGCACGGTTTCAAGTTGTCTTCAACAAGATCCACAGGACTTCTAAGAATGGGATCTCCCCCAACGCTGCAAGGCCTAGTGACGGCGCACCTGGATCGTGGACTCGCACCCCACCCCCGCCCCGCACCCCTCTGCGCAGATCAGGCGTTTCCCGGGGGGTAGCTGAGGGCACAGTCGACAGGGCGCCGCAGAACCTCGCCATCCGCCGGCAAATCCGAGATCGCTGGCCCAGCTCCAAGAGAAGCGACAGGACTCCCCATTCTCCCGAAGGAAAATGTACGCAGGTCACAGGGCTAGTGGTCACAGCGAGGGGCGGCGGAAGCACTTAGACCGGTGTCGAGGGCACCGCCGGCCGCGCTACACGGGACGCAGGACCGAAGCCACAGACCCCCCCCCACACACACTGAGGTCGCATTCCGCAGTGCACCAGCACGGTTGTTTCAACTGTCCCCAAATGGTGGGGTCAAGTGTCCAAGAAGACTCTCCTCCTGGTTTGGGTATCTTCAGACCCAGGTTAGAGCTGGGCACTGGATTTTATCTCTGGCTGGTAAAAATGAAGCTATTTATTCCCCGGAGACTCACTGGCCTTAGCGATGAGGAGGGACTTTGGGGTGAAAGTGCCTTGCAGGTAGCAGGAATTCACTAAGCTTGCCCCTTCGGCCTCGCAAGTGTAGCTGCGTATTTTAATATTGGTTGGTGCTGCTCCCTGGGTCCTTCTGAGTCTCCTGCGAGGACCTGTTCTCCCCGCTGGCCTGTGAGCTCTTGAAGCAGGAATTCTGACTTTGTTTTTCAGCTTCTTGGCGGGGCACCGGGACAGTGGGTGCTCGATAATATTTTTGGGGCATGGAATATTTTTTAGATTTAATAAAGTGCTGTGGAACTTGTTCAGTGCCCGCAGGTGTCGGAGAGCACGGAAGAGACCGAGTAGTGGCCTCTCCGAGAGGGAATGCGCCTTCCTTGGAGGCTGCACCGCGGCCGGCCCGGAGCCCCCTTTTCTGCGCCGCGGTTGCCAGGTCGCAGCCCGAGCGCGATTCTTGCGCTACTGCGACCGCTGCTCCACAGCTGGCCGCCGGGATCGTGCAACTCACCAGGGAACTGAGAAGAATCGCCGGGAGTTCCGTCGAGATCCTTCCAATCAGTGGCTCAGAGGGCACGAAGAGCCCCTTGCCCTGCGTCCCCGCAGGAAGAGCCGCGGCCTCCGGAGAGATGCACTCCTGGAGCGGCGCTTTCCAAAACTCCGCCTTCAGCAAAGCTCGGAGGAAGGGAAGTGAGAGTCTCCAGAAGCCAGAACAAGCCTAGAGCTGGCAGAAAAGAGGATGGAGGCTCAGGGCAAGGAGCTTCAGATTTTTCCGTTCCGCGGGACTAACGTTTCCTAGAAGCCCCCTTTTTAATGGCGCTGTTTATGCAAAGGCAATGCCTGCTTATCGCTCAAAATGTATATAAACAAAAACAACAAAAGAAATTCATAATCGCACCAAGCAAGTAACTGTTGCTATTATTTAGGTAGATTTTCTTCCTGTCTTTCTTGTGTGCATATTTCTGTATACTACTGTAAGTGTTAGTCTAGATGATATGCTAGCCAATAACTTTTTGGCTCCCTTAATATTGCATATCTTCCCATGCCATTAAATATTTTTCTACATGAACATTTAATATTGGCATCGTATTTCATCATCCCTCCCATACTTTGTTTACTCTGCTAACTTTGGAGAATTGTAATTCTTCACCGTTATAAACAACAATGTGATGAACATCTTAGTGGTTGTAGCTTTTCATACAATTATGATTCTTTCCTTAAAATAAACCCCTGGAAGGAAAATTGTAAAATCAAAGGCCATACATTCTTTTAAGCCTAGACCCAGATCAACAGATTGTCCTCTTAGAAGACCACATTTACACTCCCACCAGCAATACCTGAGATTGCACTCTGTCCTCACCCCATCTCATCACTCCTCAGAGTTATTTCCTTATTTCAAAAATTTGCCAATTTGATAGATTGAAAATCTCTTTTGTGTTTTAATTTTAATTTTATGTGTATTTTATAAGTGTCCAGTAAGGGCAAATTGTTCTTCATACGCTCTTTGGCCAATGTACATCTTTGGAGGAGTTGCAAGTTCTTATCTTTTAGAGACTTGGAATATTAATTTATATTTGTTACAGATATTTTGCCAATCTTGTTTGCATTTAGTTTTAGAGTAATTTGTGCTGCTTTTTGGTGTATATAAATTTATTCTACTTAGAATGCTCTTACTAACAAAGTAACGAAATAAGTACTTAACAATGGTCTAAGCAATAAAGATAACCATCTCACATATCAAAGACTGGGGGTAGCTGGCTCCAGGTTCATGGGAAGCCACCAGCAAGCCCAGTTCTTTTACTCTTCACCCCAGCAGCCTGTGCATGTTGAATTTCACTGTCACATTCATTGTCTCACTGGCTGATAGTCACAGCACGTGTTCAAGGCAGGAAGCAGAAGGCACAGAGAGGTACCAGCAGCTTCAACCCTTTACAGAACACAGCAAAAACTTTTCCAGAAACAGCGTGAACCCTCCTTTGCTACAACTGAGTCAGCTGCCCACCACAGCTGGGAGGTAGCTGGAAAAACAAGGATCTACCTTTGGATCCTTCCTCACAGAGGCTTGGCAGATAGGGTTGAGAATGGCAGTTGGTGTATGTAGCCGATCCATACATGAAGCCTTTAAATTCTAGATATGTAGTTAAATTCATCCATGTTTTCCTCTGTATTATTCTCCTTTGTCTCATGCTCAGGTGATCCTGCCCTTGGCCCAAGATAAATTAAATATTGACACACATTCTCTTATAATCGCCTAATCAGCTGGAACCCCTCTGCCACCATTCATTCATTCATTCATTCATTCATTCATTTTCTGTTGTGCAGGAGTTCAAACCCAGGACACACTGAGCTACATCCCCAGCTCCTTTTATTTTATTTTGAGACAACATCTTCCTAAGTTGACCAAGCTGGCCTCAAACTTACAGTTCTGCATCAAGTATAAATTTTTTTTACATTACAATTTTTGCCATGAAGAAATGGATTTCTTCCTTGTAATGTTTGTTTCTCTTCCAACAATAATCAACAAATTTTACCAGGCGTGGTGATGCAAGCCTGTAATCCCAGCACTTGGGAGGCCAAGGCAGAAGGATCAACATGAGTTCAAAGCCAGGTTGAACTACATAGTGAGACTCTGTCTCAAAAAATAATAATAATAACTTCATTTCACAATAAAATTTAGTTCTCTTTTTGGTTGGATCCTTCTCTGGTTTTGGTACTTTGGATGTTGAACCATTTCTGCATCCTTGGGATGAATCCTACTTGGTCATAGTGTATAATCTTATTGATGATTTGTTGCATTCTATTTGCCAGTATCTTATTAAGAATTTTTGCATCTATGTTCCTTAATAAGATTGGCCCGTAGTTCTCTTTTTTTACTGGATCCTTCTCTGGTTTTGGTATCCAGGTAATGCTTGCGTCCAGGAATGAATTTGGGAGTATTGCTTCCCTTTCAATTTCATTAGAGTGTGAGGAGTAGTGGCATTAGATCTTCTCTAAATTTCTTGCAGAATTCAGCAGTGAATCCATGGACCTGGGCTTTTCTTTGTTGGTAAGTTTTTAATTACTTCAATTTCAGTGGCTGATATTGGGTTATTTAGAATTTTTATACCTTCTTGACTCAGCTTTGGTAATTCATATGTATCTAAGAATCTGTTCATTTCTTCTGTGTTTTCCATCTTATTAGAATAAAGGTTCTTGAAATAGATATTGATGATCTTCTGGATTTCTGCAGGATCTGTTGTGATGTCACCTTTTTCGTTCCTAATTACATGGATTTGAGGCTTTTCTTTCCTTTTTTTTTTTGATAAGGTTGGCTAAGGGTTTGTCAATTTTATTTAATCTTTCAAAGAACCAACTCTTCAATTCATTGATTCTTTGTACCATTTTCTTAGTCTCAATTGCATTAATTTTAGCTCTGATCTTTATAATGTCCTCCCTCGTACAGGTTTGGGCTTGACTTGCTCTTCTTTTTCTAGAAAGTTGAGGTTCAACATAAAGTTGTTTATTTGAGCTTGCTCTATTTTTCTGATATGGGAGTTTGCCACTATAAATTTCCCTCGTAGGACTACTTTCGTTGCATCCCATAAATTTTGGTATGTTGTATTGGCATTTATTGTTCAATTGTAAAAAAACTATCTAATTTCTTCTTTAATTTCATCTGTGACCAATTCATTGTTCAGGAGGGTGCTATTTAATTTCCCTGTGTTTATGAAGTTTTTGTGATTCCTTTTGCCATTTACTTCCAATTTCATTGTATTATGGCCTGATAACATGCATGGGATAATTTCAATTCCTTTGCATTTATTTAAACATGTTCTGTGAGCTAGTATGTGGTCTATTTTAGAGAAAGTCCCACGTGCAGCTGAGAACATGTATTCTGATGTTGTGAGTTGGAACACTCTGCATACATCTACTAAGTCCATTTGTTCAAAAGTTTGGTTTAGTTCTGATATTTCCCTGATTTTTTTTTTTTTTTTTTTTTGTGGTACCGGGGATTGAACTCAGGGCCTTGTGCTTGCAAGGCAAGCACTCTAATCACTGAGCTAAATCCCCAGCCCCTCCCTGATGACTTTTTGTCTAGTTGACCTGTCTGTGACAGTGGGGTATTAAGGTCCCCCATTACAATTGTTTTAGTGCTTATTTGGTTTTTCATGTCCATTAATATTTGTTGTATATAGTTAGGTGCCCTGGTGTTTGGTGCATATATATTTATGACTGTTATCTCTTCTTCTTGTATTATTCCCTTTACAAGGATATAGTGACCTTTTTTGTCTCTCTTAATCAGTCTTGAATAAGCAACAAATTTTAGAAAGCTAATTTAAATAAAGATTTAGTTACAGATATGGAGAAATATCTAATTAATTCACGCTTTTGTTCAAAATGTATTTGTTGTTTGTATACTGACTATATGCCATCTGGAATTTATTTTGGTTTATGTTAACAGGTGGAAATCAAACTTCTGTCACCAAATTGTTAGTTGTACCAATAACATTTGTTAAATAAGCTGCAACTCCCCCCAAAATGTGAATGTGTCTTTCCATATATTTCTTAAATATATGTACATAGTTTTTATTTATTTTTTGTACATAGATTTTAAATAATGAAAATTTTAAGTTAGAATTTGAAAATTATGATTCATTTAAAAACTAGACAAACCACATTATTTTTCATGTTATCATTTATGCATTTTCTTTTCAAGTCCTACAGAAAAGTTTTTGTTTAAATTATTGCTACGTAGTTCATGAATATATTTTTGTTATGATTCGTAATTATTGCTGTAATATAGAGATGTTGTTTGTATATTACATGGTCATCCTACTTAGCTCCTCCCCCAACAATCGGGACTGAACCCAGGGGCACTCCACCATGGAACTACATCCTCAATCCCCCCCCTTTTTTTTTTTTTTTGAGACAACAACTTACTAAATTACCCAGGCTGATCTTGAACTTTTGATCCTCCTGCCTCAACCTCTTGAGTAGCTGGGATTATAAGCAAGTACCACCATGCCAGGCCCTACTTCGCTCTTGTTAGTTGTAGTTTTTTAATTGATTTTTCAAATAGATAATTGTATTACCTACTAAATGATAATTTTGTCTTTTTCTTTCCAATAAGTGTACCTGGTTTTTTATTGTATTGGCTAAGGTCTCTAATACAAAAACAATAGCAGAACTATCGGCAATAAACCTCATTTATGCCTGAATATTATGGATATTTTTGTAAAGCCCCATTATTGAGTTGACTATTGGTGTCAGATATTACTGAGTCAGGATTTCTGTTAAGTTACAAAGAGGTTTTTTTTTAATCACACATAGATGTTGATTTGTATCAAATATATTTTAGCACATACTAGGATTATTATAGAATGTTTCTTCCCTTACTATGATTAATTATATCAATACATTAACAAACATTGACCAATCCTCCCCTTTTTTTTCTGGTCCTGGGAATGAACTCAGAGGCTAACACATTCCAGGTAAGTGCCATACCACTGAAATACATTCCTACCCCTTTTTATTTTGACAAACACTCACTAAGTTGCCCAGGCTGGCCTCAAATTAGTGATCTTCTTACCTCAGTCTCCCAACTATGTGGGGTTACAGGCATGTACCACCATACCCAGATATCCTTGCCTTGCTATAATAAACCCAACATGGTCAATCACGTCATCTTTTTTTATTCATTATAAGTTTGTCAAACAGTCATCTTGCTAGGGACATGGTAATGAACCACACCAAGCGTCAAGACCATACTTTGTGGAGTTTATACTTCTGTGAGAGAAATGGTAAGTGACCCCCAATTCTCTCTTGTTAACCCTCTTTGTGTGTGTGCAATGTGTTTGATCAACTGACACCCACAACTTATTCCCACCTTCTCTTACACGTCTTCCTGTGTTGGAGGTTTTGTTTTGTTTTGTTTTGTTTTGTTTAATGTTCTGTGGGTGATTCTTGAAGGCCTTACTTGGAATTTGCCTCTCCAGGCCTTTCAATGATTTGGCAAATTCCAAATTCATTTTTAAAAATATCTTTCTGTTTATGATGCTTGGAACAGTTTATGTTTCTGCCACCAAACCCTAACTGGCACATCAGGTTTTGGCATCAGGGTTATACGAGTTCTGCAAAAGTAATTTCTGTCTCATTATGCTTAGGTTTAGTTTAAAATAGCAAAGGATCTATATTTTCTTTAATAGAAACTTTCCATAAAGCAGAATCATTGCTAAATTACCTAATTTATGTTATGGTTATTGACATTTTTATTCCTGTTAAGCATGTTTGGATATCTTTTTATTCTCATAAAATTATCTACTCTTATCAGTATTTTAAAATACGTGATCATACAGCTATAGCAGGTTTTCTGCTGTATACTTTAATTTTCTATATCTGAAATATTTTTTTTCTCATTTCCACTGTTGAACATTTGCCTTTTGTGTTTTGCAAATATTCCTCAAGATTTTTCAGGTTGCATCCCAATCTACAGTGCACCAGAAACCAGAACGTATTATCTGACTTTCTCATTTTGGTAATCAGATGGTTATAGAGTTCTAGCTCACTGATGTTGCAATGTGTATTTCTTTGATTGTTCCTTGAGCATCTCTGTAGATACTTATTTATTTATTGGGTGCTGGGGATCAAACTCAGGACCTTGCACTTTGCTAGGTGAGCGCTCTACCACTGAGCTAAATCCCCAGCCCCTGCAGATACTTTTTAGCCATTTGGGTGCCCCTCCAGTTAGCCACTTACTCACACAATTGCTCATTTCCGCTGGATTTTCAGCATTGCATGTTGTCACTGGTGCTTCTGCAGCTGCT
This sequence comes from Hystrix cristata, assembly GCA_004026905.1. Lineage (NCBI taxonomy): Eukaryota > Metazoa > Chordata > Mammalia > Rodentia > Hystricidae > Hystrix > Hystrix cristata. The sequence continues at coordinate 16,693 of PVJO010013238.1, forward strand.
GTTGTTGCTGAAACTGATTTGTAGGAGAACCTTGTATGGTTAACTGTTAATGCACTATAAATGGTAGATGCTACAAATATTACCTCTTAAATGCTCGTGTGTCCATCACTATATCCACATTGTCTTTTATTGATTAAAAATACTCCATCCAGTTTGTGCTTTAGCATTTTGTAAAAGAATGTGTTTTTTTTTGCACTTGAGACCACAAAGAAATTTCCCCCTGAACTTTCATTATAATTTTATCTTTCATAGTCACATGCTCAATCTTACGCACCTGAGATTGACTTATTATGTGGTTGAAAAGAGTGGATCAGATTCTACTTTGTTTTTTTCCATTGAGTGAAATGATTCGACCATCACCCTGACACACGTTTTGTAACATGGTAAGAAAGAAAATGGTCCTGATTATGGTTTGGGACAGAACTTTTTGTAACGTAATTGACAATTCTTTCTGGGAAATGGCATTCTTGAGTGACTTTTTGACGGACTCCACTGAGATTAGGAGCTTTTACTCAGAAGGTGTTCTCTGGAGAGGAATGCAATGATATTAAATGAACTCCTTCACTGTATTTTTCTACAAACTTCCAAGAGAAAAGTCTTTGCGATGCTAACTCACACACTTCTTCCTATGTGGCAAGCTTGGAGTAAAACTTTGAGACCAGGGTGTAATTGTTTCTTTCAGAAACGCTGCTTTAGCAACACCCTATACTGCCTTCTGTTCTTCATCTGGATCCCTCTCTCAGCTGACTAAAGTACCTCGTTGGTAACTGAAAATGATATGTTGACCGTGTCTCTCTTTACAAGAATATCACTGCATCCACTACCATTCCGTGCGCTTCCAATCCCTGGGAATTGTTGAGAATCCTTTTGCAGAATGCTTACATACTAGTTCCCTGTGTTTTCCCCACTCTGGTTGAGGTGACAGTTGTTTAAAAGTTTAGACTACCAGTCCTCTTTCTGTGCCTGAGGAAGAAATTTCCATATCCGGTGTTTCCTTTCCTAGAATAGGGAGCCGATCTGACTATTTGGGTTGAGCTACTTAACGTCTCCACGCCTCAATTTCTTCATCCGTACAATGGCGTAAGGGTTCGTGTTGGCAAATTTCACTGCATTTTCCAGCCATAGAGCTGAAGTGGACTCTTCTATGGATTCTTGTTCAGATCCCCCAACTCAATCAAATATAGTATTATTGCATATTTTGCTTTTCTACATTTAAGGTCCAGTGGTCTCTGAAGATTGGGAAGGCTGCCACAGACAGAGGCAGCACACCAAAGTGCTCCCTATTTTTGTCTGAGAATTTATTTTCACGTTCCTTGTGACAACCCACTGTGAACTGGAACACTAACTTCTTATTTCGGGCTCCTCTTGTCTCTTCAGGGCCACCTTGGAAGTGCTCATGCAGTGCTGCGTGCACCCCACAGAGGAGCAGCCTCTTCCTCCTGGGAGCCCCGCTGCCCCCAGCGCGTGGCTGTGCGCTCTCCCCGGCCATCTTCAGTCTGCCTGCTGAGTTAGACATGCCCGTGAGTGACTTCCACGGCCCCAAGGCAGCTTTCTAGCTGTAGGAAATGCATGAAATGAATGTCCAGGAAACACCTGTCTAGGCAGATCCTCCCCTCAATCCAGTCGCACCTGAACTATATCTCAGAGGAATCTTGAAGTTTATGGTGTGAGAACGGCACCTTTCTTGGATTTCCAGGAATAATGGTTTTTTATTATAATATTCTTTTGGCAATTTCTCTAGTTTCCAGTAATAATGGTTTTTTATTATAATATTCTTTTGGCAATTTCAATAGGAATTTGGACCGTGGGCTTAGAAGATTGGAATTTTTTTTCAATTCTGTATTGCCAGCAGCCAGTAAAAATTCAATAAGAGTAAAGAATGTGGATGAGCAGGAGAAAAGATGAATCAGTGGGATGATCATATAATTTACAGTCTAACAGGACCCCACCGAGAATGAAAGGGGGTATTGGCCAGACGGGTCACCAGACCGATGGGGTGAAACAGGGCTGTGTCAGAAAACCAGGATGTATGACCACCTGTACATAAGAGAGGTGGGTGAAAGAACATTAGAGCAAATAACGTGTCTGCATTTGTCGGGAAGTGGACTCTGAGGTAGAGAATGCAGCATGGGAAGGCCGTTGAGGGATGCTCTTGTTAACAGCACATACGAGAGAGCGGAAGTAAGACCAGGCAGACAGAGATGTGAACTACAGTGGGCCACAGGACGCTCTGAAACTCGGGTAACTGTACAGCGATACCCCAAACCAAGGCAAAGAGCCTGCATCCTCACTCTACCCTCCACCAGCTGCTCACAGGATGTCTGCTGGCCTTGGCTTTCGGTGAACCAGCTCCTTTCCACGGAGGCCGGGTCCTCAGGGGGATGCAGCTGTGGACCTTCAGTGACCAGGGCTTGCCGCAGCTGGAGAAAGCAGTACTTGGTGCTAAAGGAGAATGGGGGATCGCTCACCTCAGTGTCTACTACAGCTACCCAAGTGCTGCTCAGCCAGCTCACCCAGAACCAAGGATTGCCCTATCTGGGAAAACTCAGACGCTGCTTGTCACGTATGGATACGAACTGCTTCCAATCCTTTCTAATGGGCGATGGAAAAGGAAGTATCTGCCAGATTAATGGCTGCATCCCATGGCTGAGACCATCTTCAATTGCTCTCACAAAGACACAGTGTCCAGCATACCAGCTGCGATTGGGGGTGCCATTGTTTAGTGTGATAAGCCCTTGTCATTATGAAAGACATGTCTGGTTTTCACAGGAGCCAGGCCGATGTAATTAAATAAGGATAACACAGGAAGCACCAGGCTTTTACCCTGTAGGTCCTTCTCCTCCCACCCCAGGAGGTGATGTCTGTGCGTTGCTGTCTTGGCCAAGGCAAAGGAGGGATTTCAGAGGCCACCATTTGGTGTTCTTCTCTGCCATACGTCTTATCCACAGGCCGAGGAGCCAGCAGGAGAAACGGGGTCCCTTCCCACTTCCGAGCGCGTCTCTGCTGACAGTATACTCAGCAGCTGGATGACAGGCAGCCTGGACCTGGTAGGCTCGGCCCACGACGGAATCCCAGACATCAGCAGGCCCCCATATGCCTGCTCTCTTGCAGGAGGCCAGGATGCCACTCTGGGTGCCTAGGTACCCATGGCAGCTTGGAACCTGTGTCCAACCTGAACTGCCACTTTTCCCCAGAGATCATTTCTCAAATAAGTGACCAGAGGTAGGTCCTTTTAGAGAAGGACTTTGGCAATGACTAGGACCTGGACTGTAGGGTCTGTTCTTCTGAGACCCCTTCCTTAACTTCAGTTAGTAGGTCCAGAGATCACCACTTTGTTCTAGAAAGCTTCACTGAGCTTCCCATCACTGCTTTCTTTCTTACTTTTCTTTCTTTCTCTTTTTTTTTTTTTTTTTTTTTTGGTGCTGGGGATCAAACTCAGAGCCTTGTGCTTGCAAGACAAGCACTCTAACCACTGAGCTAAATCCCCAGCCCCTCCATCACGTCTTTCTAAGCTGAGCAATACCCTTGCTGGCTGCTGGTCTATCTTTGCCCTTAGAGAGGCCTACAGCAAGTTAGGGATTTCAGGGCAACACAAGAAAAAAGATATGGCCACTAGGTGGCAGGAGCATGCAAAGGGCCTGATCTGGCCAGCACTTGGACAGGATTGCCCCTTGTAGGAGAGGACCGTCCCCAAACAGAAGCTGCAAGGCTGGGCATGTCTGGGTCAGGGAGCTCTGAAGGGTAGCGAGGCTTGGGATCCTTTTTTCATGCTTTCACTAGCAAATGTTGGTTGTAGATGTTTTGCAGGCTATGCAAGGTGAACAGTGTAAATAGCTAACAATCTACTTGTTTGAGATCCATTTCTAGCTATTGGACACTTTATATTTTCTAGTTTGCCTAGATTGGGTTTTTGAGCTATGGATCTCAGACTGCTCTGAAGATATAAACAGCAGATGGCCAATATATCCTGTGTGATTTAAAAAAATATGGTGGATTCAAAATTGTCTTCTAAAAATTTATTAGACTAAGAGAGACACTGCCATTAACTCCCCTCAAAATATTTCCTTGTTATGAACACACTTATCCTGTAGTTTTGCCACTTTCTGAAGCCGCTCTGGAAGTCTTCTTTCATGAGTGTCTTTAGTTGGGCTCTCTGGGCCGTCTTGTCCTGAATCCATTCAAAACACTTACCTTTTAGGGTTATTTTGACTTTGGGGAAGAGCCAGAAGTCTCAAGGTGCCAGACTCAGTGAATAAGATGATGAAGACACACAGTAACGTTTTTATTTGACAGAAATTGCCATAAACATATTGAATCAATTCAGACATCAAAGCAGCCATGAAAAGACACCAAAAAGGACTCTCAGAACCGCTTTCACCGAGTAGCAAGAACGAGGGGATAAGTGTGTTTGAAGCGGGGGAGGGAGGGTTCTTTGAGGGGGGTTCAGGCAATACATCTTTCTCTATAATCATTTTTAAATTTTATAATTTAAATATTGATCGTGGTTTCTGATCACACCTTGTAGAGGGCTCACCCTGACATACTGACGTAACAACATGGTGCTCTATTGACTCTCTCCGGAGTGCTTGCCCAGCAGGCCAGCCCACTGCCACCCTGTGGCCTCTGTGCACCCCGGGCCCTGTCTTCCAAGAGAATCTCCCAGCCTACAGTCCACACTGGGCGGGGTCCTGCAGCCTTCGAGCTGGTCCTTTTCCTCCCCTAGTGACCCAGTGCTACCCCGCCAGATGCTGTCAGGACCACGTGCGCGCACGCGCGCGCACACACACACACACACACACACACACTACCATTTGAAGATGAAGATAGAGATCGCAGTAACACTTCTACCAGCCTGGGGGCAGCAAGGACCGCTGGCAGCGGCCAGGATCGGGGATCAGGGAGTGGACTCAGCGGATGGGGGCCCACAAGAGGCTCTGCAAGGCAAGAACCGCACGAAGCAGCACGACTGCTCCAGATTTGTGTCTCCTCTTGGAAAGGCAGTGAAACGGTCCCCTAACTGCGCCCAGGGCATGTTCAGCAATTGCGCAGGACACTGTGCGTCCCTGTGAGTGTCCTGGGATTTGGACGCTGCAGGTGCGCAGTGCCGCAAGACCCGGGCTGGGGGAGCAAGAAGAGATGGGGCGGGAGGGGACGGGACTGAGGCCTTCACGCGCATCTCCAGCTCTCTCTTGCCAAGACATGGGTCACAGCGGCGCTGTGGGGCCACAGAAGCTGGCCCTCCGACGGCCCCCAGGGTGGAGCTGGCAGTGACTCCTCGGCAAGCCTGAGAAGGTGCCCACTCACCTCCCCACTGCCCTGTCACCCTCCTCTCACTCTTCCGGACCAAAGGCGGGGCCAGGCCACACAGCAGAAGAACTCTTCTTAGAGGCCTGCCTGGCGGTTACCGCCAAAAATAGTGTTGCTGGAAAGCACAGAGCCTGAGGGACACACGGAACTTGCATTTGGGTTTCAAGTTCTAACGTCCTGGGACACTTTCTCACCTATTGTTCCATACTGGACTTCACAACACCCAGGAAAGCTATAGAGAGAAGGATCATTCTGTTTATTTTTGCTAGGAGTTGAACCTGGGGCCTCGCACATGCCAAGCACATGGTCTGCCACCGAGCTTCGTCCTTGGCCCCAATTATTTTCATGATGCAAATGAAAAACTAGGACATAAAAACGTTAAAGGAATTTGTTAAGGGGGAAAGACTAGTAAAACTAGGCTTTAAAAGTTGGACTTTGGGGGGCCGGGGATTTAGCTCAGTGGTAAGAGCTCTTGCCTTGCAAGTGCAAGGCCCTGAGTTTGATCCCCAGCACCAAATAAATAAATAAATAAAAGTTGGACTTAAAAAAAAATCAGTAATTATATAGACCACAATGGGTCAGAACTTTTCTTTATGAAATAGTGGTTTTCTGGAATTTATGTTAAAATGTTTGTGCTTTCCATCAACCTAGTAGATGTCACTTAGGAAGGTAAGTGAGAATTGGTGATTTTTTAAAATAACTGTTACTCACTAAAAGTATATTTGATGTTTAAAACATACGCCCAAGTCAGTATTTATATCTAAACATTAATATGCTTTTAAGAGCCTTATTGCCAAATTTTCATCTAAACAAATATTGATAAACCCATATTTAAAGAGCTGCCGGGCACGGTGGCACACGCCTGTGATTCCAGCACTAGGGGGATTGCTGTGAGTTTGAGGCCACCCTGGTCTACGTAGTGAGACCCTGTCTCAAAGAGCAAAAACAAAAAATAGTTGAAGGGCAGTTACAAGAGCTTTTAACTATGTAGTTAAATGTACTGTTTCAGGGCCGCCCTTGCAACTGCTCTGTGTAAGTAAAAAAAGAAAATACGGCCCTTAGGAGGCCACAGACTACCAACTGACTTCAAGGCTTTTCCAAAGGTAAAGAAGAAGCCAGGATTTCCTCAGAGTGCCTCAGAAGATTTGACAGACTACTAACCCACAGCCCAAGGAAACATTTTTTCTGTTCCAGAATGGACCAGGGAGAAGGTTCTCCACAAGGCAACCAAGCAACCTGGCCCACAATCTTGGTCCCAGATGAAACGGGGGAAACAGCCCAGACGCGTTTTAGCCACAGTTGAAAACATTAGTCCTGTATTTCTTCGCCACAGCAGCGTATAGCTACAGTAAAAATTCCAGCAAAAATCTCGACTCTTGCAAGCCAGCCACGTTCCATTCAGCAGTCATTCTCACTGGCAGTTCGGGCTACAGATTACCCAGCTGTGTGGGGGCAGCAAGGAGTAATCGTTCCGCTAACCGTCTTGTAGTATCTGTTTAATCAGAATGAAGGCACAGGAAGTCCCTGGCAGTCACTTAAATTAAAAGTTTGATGATTGTATTTAGTAATGATAGCAGTCAAACAGTCAGACCATCCTGCCGGTGAAGCCGCGGTGCTGGATTTAATCCTTGCTGCATTTGGTAGCTTTCTCTCCCTCCAGCATTGCTTATAACACTCCAGCCCTTCTGGCCAACTAAAAACACCCAAAGGCTAGGGTCAGAGGCTGCAGGTAAGTCGAGGCACACCCATCAAGGCGATACCCTAGTAGCAATGACTTCTTCCCATGCCAGAAGCAAGGCTCAGGATTGTTAATACTGTATACCCAGGAGGGGTAAAGACTATCCAAAGAACTTAAGTCTTCCCTACCTGGTCCGCAGAGGGACAGGACACTAAGAGTGAGGTGATCGGTAAATACTGAGGGCCAGTGAGATGTTAGACGGTGTGTCCAATATGGTAGCCACGGTCCCCACGGAGCTTCGATCTCTGGAAGATGTCTAGAGCCACTGAGAGGCTGGATTTTCGGTCTCATTTCACTTTAATTAGTTTCAATTTAAATACTCACTTGCAGTGGGACAGCACCAAGTTAGAAGAGAAGCAACGGAACCAGCAAAACAGCACACATTTCTCACTGATGTCAAGTCTCTCATTGGAATCTCATAACCCGCACGTTGGGCAGGATGAGCAGGGGTATCATCTGCATCTTAGCAGACATAAAAAAGACAAAGTGACTCATTTAGAGCTGTTAGGTAGGTTATGGGAGACGCACGACTCCAACTCACAATTTCTGACAACTATCTCAGCGCCGTATCCACGATATCTGCATAATAATGGCGACAATAATGCATTAACGGCATAATTAATATTATGGACGGCTTGCTCTGCGCGAGGCAGCTCTTTCCATCTGTTGCTTGGTGCGTCCCAAGAGTTGGCACATTCTGGCATTCAGAGAAAATGATGCCACAGAGAAGGTGCCTGGGGCACCGTGGAGCCAGGCGCCTCTCCAACGGGCCATCGCGGCAACCCATTACACTCCACTTACATCCAATAATTAAGACAGAAATAAAATGCCAAGGAAGAGAGTAGATAGTAAATGCTGATTTTGTAGAAAACTTCCAGCGATTTCACAAGAAACTTGAGAATGTTTCTTCGACCTTGTCTTTTAAGTATTAACTTCTATGCTTGAGGTGCCTATGCGCCATTCCCAGACCAGAAGTTTTTAAGGGTGGTCACTTCCGCCTTTGCTCTGTACCACTGAAGCTCTACCATAAACATACCTACAATCATCTATTTGGGTGACCAAAGTTTCTAACCCATTTTTCTATAAAACTGTACCTGAGTTGAAATTACAAAGAAATCTACTTAAAGAATCTATGAGTTCTTTCATTGGCAAATGTAACATGGAAATTTTTTTCTTTCTTTATTTCTACGTGTTCGTGGTACATAATGAGTATGTTCATCATGGCGAGTTGGTACATGCACATAACACCCTTTCATTTTTATAGTTCTCTTCCCCTCCCCTCCCTCCATCTCTTGGTTCCCCTCCCATTTGCAAAAAACCCTATCTCTCTGTTTGCTATTATCTATCTTTTATTTTCTTTTTATTTTTACTTTGGGTTTCTCATACAAGAGAAACCACATGATAATGAAGCTTGCATGTCTGATTCATCATACTTAATATTATGGTCTCAAGGTGCATCCATTTTCCTACAAATGACTCAAGTTTATCTGTCTTTATGGCAGAGTAGTACTCTACTGTGTATAAAGAGCACCTCTACTCTATCCACTCATCTGCCGATGGTCATAGAGGCTGCTTCCAAGATACAGCTCTTGTGAATTGTGCTACTGTAAACATGGGCGTGCATGTGTGGAATCCCATTGGGAATCCAATTGGTTTTTTTATATCCAGTATTTCAGTAGAATGTACACACATTGTTAGAGCAGTCACCTTGCAGCCAGCTTAGATGACACTGAAAAAGAGGACATCAGCCACGAACAGAGGCATCTGATTGGATAAAAGCAGGGACCTTGAACTTGACCTGAAGCTGTGCTCACCAGCAATCCTGCACCCCTATGTACACGTGTGCACGCACACACTCACACGTGCATGGTGCACACCCACGTGAGTGCATGTTCCCATGCACACAGCACACACATGTGCACACATACGCAGACAGGTAAGGGCACACATGTGCATATACACATGTGCACACACGAAGTCTCACACAATTGTGGCACAGCCCAGCCTCCCAGGCGCTGCAGTCAGCCCGCTTACAGCCTGCAGGGCTCGGCGCTCTTCCCTGCGCTGCAGCCCCTGCGGCCTTCCTCTCCGAACCCCGTGCAACTCCCAGATGAGGTCGCTGGGGTCTCCTGCACGTGACAGACAGCTGAGAAGCCATGCCACCCGCCACGAGTGCAGGGAACTTGGTTCTCTGCTCGGCTGCCCACGGGGCACCACCACACGGGGGGGGGGGGGCAGCCCCATCCCCCAGGCCACCTGACCCTTGAACCTCCAGGGGACAAAGACTTTTCTGCCGAGTTTTATCAGTGCCACCTCTGTGCTAACTCTCTGAGACAGGTCAGCACGATTAACCCCTTTCACAGAGAGGGAGACAGCCCCGGAGGGGTCACGTGCTGCTCCCAGCCCACCCAGCATGTGTGGAGTGAGCTCATGAGCTCCAGCCCATCTCGGCAGGACATCAGGACAATCTGTGAGGCTCCCGGAAAGCCACCTGGAGGGACGGACATGGATGGCACCCAGAGTCCTCAGTGCTTGCTGATGCCGCCGCCCCACCTACCCAGTGCTGCCCCCATCTCTCCTTCCTTCTGCTCCCAGGCAGGGCAAACCTACAGATTAGAGCAACTGGGGGCAGGGCGCAGGGGAGGTGTGTCCAACTGCTCAAATTAGCTAGGTCGAGGCTTATCAAGAACTTCCAGTCAGACATGGTGACACATGCCTGTAATCCCAGCACTAGGGAGGCTGAGGCAGGAGGACTGCCGCAAGTTCAAGGCCAGCCTGGGCTACATAGCCGTGGGACCCTCTGGAGTCATCAGCCAGGACCCACGGGCAGAGCAGAAAGAAACGGTCTCGATTTTCCTGGCTAGTACCAGAATGCGCAGGCCCCCCGGCTGGACCACTTGCCCAGCTTCCCAGAGTACGGACAGCACACTGCCCACTGCAGAGCCCTCTTGGCTGTTTCCAGCACTCTGCACATGGCCGGGCAGACTGGGCTGGTACCCACCAGCAGAAAGGAAATAAAGAAGGCCAGGCTGGGACATGCCAGCCGGGAAAATGCAGAACCAAAGTCCATAAACCTCAACTCAGAGAGGATCATGATCGCTCCTTCACCCGGCTCTCCAGAGAGGCTGGTGACAGGCATGATGGCAGCCTGTGTGGCGGGCCTCCCAGGAAGGAGCCCAGCACTTCAGTGTGTAGCACCAAGCTGGTGAATTTCGACTGCCAAATCCAACCTGCCCGTGCCAGCTCTGGGGGCTCCCAGGAACACAGAGCCTTCTCTGCAGGGACAATAGGGAGCTCCATCCTGCCTCAGCATCCTGCTCCTGCCCCGGTCATCAAGTCTTTGCCCAGCCCTAGGAGGACACTGGGAACAGCAGGGGAGCTGGGCGGGCAGCTTGGGGTGCCCTGCCATCTCTGTGGTCACAGCCACTCTTGCTCCCGGTCCCCTGCTGGGGCTGCTAGCCTGCGGTGCAAGCACCCAGGAGTGATACATGTTTCCTCCAGGCCGGGCATCGGCAGGCCTGGCTTCTCCTGAGGAGGCTGTCCCCAGCTGGCAGATGCCGCTGTGTTGCCGAGTCCCCACACTGTCTCCCCTGTGCGTGGCTGCCCTAGTGTCTCCTGTGTGCTGATTTCCTCTTCTTAGAAGAACACAAGTCAGACCTGCTTGGGGCCCATGCTATGACCTCAAGTTAATTTAAAAACCACCTTTCTCTCCTTACTAAAGACTGAACTGAGGATCTTTGCACTGAACTACATCGCCAGGCCTTTGTTCATCTCTTATTCTGAGACAGGTTCTTCTAAGTTGCTAAATTGCTCAGGCTGGGCTGGGACTTGCTGTCCTCCTGCCTCAGCCTCCGAGAGTGTTGGGATTACAGGTGTGCACACCACACCCGGCTATTTAATCACCTCTTTTAAAATCCTATTCCAAGTACAGTCACATTTCGAGGGTCTGGGGGTTGGGACTTCAATCAGTGAATTTTAGGGAGCAAATTCAGTCTCTAGCACCTTCTCTGGAGTCTTGGTGGAAACTGAAGGTGTCCCACTCCCTACTTTCCAGCCCTCCTGCGGCTGGCACAGGGCTCGGGACACAGCTCTGCCTGGGGTGCTCACACTCTGGTCTCGGGCTCTGGGGCGAGGCTGGGACGGTGGCTTTGGGGTGGACCGTGGCATCGAAGCGCATGGCTGTGTCGGCAGCGATAGAGGTGTCTGCAGCAGAGCTTGGGTCACACTGCTTGCCGCGAGCCTTGGACTCCGGTTCCCCGTCCTCCTGGGACTCCCTGAGCTCCCCAGATCTTCCCTGCGAGCTCCTTCTCCACTCCTGGTTTGCAGGCAGCGAAGCCGAGCCGCAGATCTCAAAGCGCATCCCCTGACCTGCAGAGGCAGCAAAGTCTGGAACTCTTAGCGAGGCAAGATCATGGGTGTCGGGGACCCCTGAGGCAGACAGTGGGTGGCAGCAGCAGTCCCATGTCCCTGGCCCTCCAGGGGGTCCTGAGGGTGCCTGAGGACAGCAGCTCTGGGCTGACACCGGGTCTGTCCCACCGTGAGAGACGGGCCAAGACTAAGGGCAGCCACTCAAGCAAGAAAGTTGTGGTGACTTCGAGATAGAAGTTTCTCAGCTCACAGGAGAAAGCCATGAGCAGAAGCGGGAGGATGAGCCCAATGTGGTGGCACATGCCTGTCATCTTAGCACTCTGGGAGGCAGAAGCAGGAGGATCATGAATTCAAGCCCAGCCTGGGTGAACATACCGACTTGGTGAGACCTTGTCTCAAAATAAAAAATAAAAAAGGGCTGGGGATACAGCTCAGCGCAAAGGCCCTAAGTTCAGTCTCCAGTACCAAAAATAAATAAGTAAAAAGAGCAGAAGACAAACAGGAGCAGGAGGAGGGTAGTACGGGGAGGTGCCCCGGAAATGAGACTCGGAGCCCAAGCACTGCACGCCTCCAACCCTCCACTTTCAAGACATCCACCACCAGCAACTCGGGAGGCTTCTCTACTGACAACCGGCAGGGCTTCCAGGAGGCAAGATCACACACCTGGCGCACTCACACAGCTCTGACCTGCTCGTGCCCGGCCAGAGCTACTGTCATGGGTGCTGTCATCACTGCTGTTAACACAGGCCGGGCGCCTCGAGGCCACCTGCATCCTGACACACCACACTGGCCTCCGCTTTGGACTCCCACCTCCTTCTGCTTTCTTTTAGCTTTACTTTCATTTTAATTGATAAATAATAAACAAAAATGAAAAAGAAAAAAATTAATTGATAAATAATAATTGCATATATTTATGGAGTAAAATGGGACTTTGTCTTTGGGTTTGCTGGACTGGGGATCGAACCCAGGGCATTCACACTGAGCTAAATCCTCAGCCTTTTTATTTTTTATTTTGAGACATGATTGTGCTAAGCCACTAAGCTGCCCAAATGGGATTGCAATCCTCCTGCCTCAGCCTCCCAGAGTACTTGCTTGGGATTATAGCTGTGGGCCATTGTGCCCAGCCCAGTCTGGTGTTGTGATATGCTGTATGTCCACATTGTAGAACAACTGACTCAGGCTGATTATTCTGTCTGTCCCCTGAAATACTTATCATTTCTTTCTGGGAAGAACATTTAAAATTCTCTTTTAGCTACTTTGAATTGCTTGCTACATCACCATAAGCTATAATCAGTGTGCTGTGCACAGGTGACAGGAGTCAGCCCTCCTCTCCAGCTGTGACTTTGTTTTGTGCCCATTACCAACATCGCCACCCTCAGTCCACACACCTCTTTCAGGCACACCCCAAATTGGACCTCTTTGGAAGCTCCCAGGAAATGCTGGGTCTCGCCAGCATATTCTCGCTTTCTCTTGCCCTCTCTCTCTCTGTTTTGGGGTGGGGGGTGGCGAGACAGGGTCTTGCTCTGTAGTCCAGGCCAGCCTTGAACTTACTCTATAGCCCAGGTTGGCCTCGAACTCAAGTCTTTCTGCCTCAGCCTCCCGAGTGCTGTGATTACAGGTGTGGGCCACCGTGCCCGGCTCACCAACCTCTCTCAACTGCATTTTGGCTGTCTCCTGTGTGTCGAAGCCCTAGCTGGCTTGGCACAGTGTGGGGACACAGGTGTGAGACCAGGGCAGTTGTACACAGCTACAGATTGGACACACACGGCCTTCCCTGGCCCCTGGAGTGCCCCGTGTGTCCCAGCGTTGCTTTCTCTTCCTACCTGGACGCCGGCTCCTCAGGAGTAGAGGAGCCTGTTCTGATTTCGTCTCCACACAGACCCTGCACAACACTGAGCACAGGTGGGGAGGGAAGTGGTGGCACTTGCTGCATGCAGACTGCATGCATGTGGGTCTCCGTGTTGTCGCAGTCATTGAGGTGGGTGACCATTGTCTTGTGCGTCCCTCAGGCCACACCAGTGTGGCAATTAACAGTCACAACAGGAAATTTAAAAGATCATACTTGCTGGGTGTGGTGGTGCATGCCACCCAGGATCCCAGCACCTGGGAGGCTGAGGCAGGAGGACTGCCAGTTTGAGGCCAGCCTGAGCAACCTGGGGATATAGCTCAGTGACAGAGCACGCCTGGGCTCCATTCTAGTTCCACACAAAAGACAAGAGGTGCTAATCTGTGTGCCTTCCTTTTTTTTTTTTTTTTTTTTTCCTTTTCCTGAGACATGGCCTCGCTATGTGGCTCAGGCTGGACTTGAACTCACTATGTAGCCCAGGCTAGCCTCAAACTTATAGCCATCCACCTCCCTCAGCCTCCTGAGTGCTGGGCTCACAGGCGGGCAGCACCACGCCCAGCCCGTGTGCTTTCCCATGTGGACCGCACAGCACATGTAGCAATTACTAAATATTGGCAGAACTGAATGTGGGAAACATCTGAAGTCACTCCACTCTGAAGAAGGAAAGCTAATCGTTGCACGATTATAGGTTACAAGGCCGAAAAGGACAAGGATGAATTAGATGAACATACTTGCACCGAAAAGCATTTGGGCGCCTCCGTCGACAGTTGCAGACGGCCGTCTAGGGAGCAGCTCCCGGCTGACGGGGGCCAGGAGGGGACTCGCGAGGTCACTTATCTCTTAGTTTTGACAAATGTGCCAAGGAGGGGACTGTGAGGTAAGCGTGAGACACTCTGGTAGCTTTGCAACTTTTCCATAAATCTAAAATTAATCCCCGAAAGTTTGCTTAGAAGGAGTCGGAGGCGGGACAGAGGCGCCCCGGCGCGGGCGGGCGGCGGGGCGGGCGGGTGCGGGCTGCCGCTGCCGGGCGCCGGGCAGAGCTGGGACTGGCGCGTCTTTCGGGACACGGTTCCGTGCCGCGGAGGTGAGGGACAGGCGTGGTTTCTCCTGCGGCGCCCGTCTGCGCGGGGAAAGAGGTGCGGGGCGGCAGAGGGGGGCACCTGCTCCAGGAGAACCGGAGCTCTCCGGTGGCGGCCGGCGGGCCGCCCCGACCTGGGCGAGTGGCCTGGGTCGGGGCGCCATCTAGCGGCCACGCGGAGCGAGGCGCCGAGCGGGCTCCCGGGACGGACCGCCCGACTCCTCCCGGGCAGACCGCGCTGAGTCTCGGGTCCCTCCGGGTCTCCGGGCGCTGCCCAAGGCCCTGCCCGGCAGGTCGCTGTCCCCTCCCGCTGCCGGCAGGGTGCGCTCGGAGAGTTCTGCAGAAAGCTTTTTTAACTTCTCAAAAGAACAAGTGACATTTCTCAGTGTGAAAAATAGACCGCTTGTCTTCCTGACATACAAGTTTTAAGGACTAATTAAGTAAATAAAGTAAGATTTTGCAGAATTCTACTCATAGGAGAGTGAAAAAGGCGATGGTGGTCGTGTGTCTGTGTGACACCAGGCCCTTTGCGCTGAGCTCCATCCCCAGCCCTTTTTAATTTTTAATTTTGAGACAGGGCCTTGCTAAATCACTAAATTGCCCAAACTGGGCTCAGAATTGTGATTCTCCTGCCTCTGCCTCCCAGAGTGCTGGGATTATAGCCGTGCATCACAACTCCCAGCTGGGACAATGGTTCTTAATAAAGGAGGGAAATAATTATTAAATTTTCTAAGACTCTAATTTCTCCAAATATTAATCCTCGCTGGGCACGGTGGTGCACGCCTGTAATCCCAGCACTGGGAAAGTTGAGGCAGGAGGATCACTGCAAGTTTGCACTACATAATGAGTTCAAGACCGGCCTGAAATATACATAGCAAGAGCCTGCCTGAAAAAAATAAACAAACAAATAAATAAATAAATAAAACATATATATGTGTGTGTGTGTATATATATATATATATATATATTCCTCTCTCTAGAAACGTGCTCAAATATACATTTTGGTTCCCTGCCTCCCTGAAGGAGTTTTAAAGACCCTATCACGTGCCAGGCCAGGGGGTGCACGCCTGCAAACCCAGCACTCAGAAGTCTGAGGCAGGCTGAAGGCCAACCTGCTCTATGTGGTAAATTTAAGGCTGGCCTGGACTACGTAGTGACAGCCTGTCTCAAAAACACAAAACCCATCCCTAGAGAAAGGGGGTGGGCAGTGCTACGGCTCATCACCCGGAATTTCTTTCTGTTCAGTTTCTTCACCAAATGACTGCAGTGCTTGCTGACTGCTGGGCCCTGGGATAGGTGCTGAGCATACTAAAGTAGACACAGTCTGTGACATCCATGAACCTCATAACATTTTCTCATTTTATTACTTTTCCCCCACTGGCTTCATGTTTGGAAAGAAATTATTCATAAAACTTCACTTTTTAGGTTACTCTATATTTATTTTCCATGAGCCATGAAGAATCCAGGACAATACCTGGAACACAGTGAGCACTCAAGAAATGTTTCCTCAGTTATAGCGAAATTGGTGAAATTCTAATCAAAAGTAAAAAACAGGTGCTAGTTATGGTTTCATCGTGGATTAACTGCTTTCCAGTGGACAGCATTTTCTGATAGGTCTTTTGAAATACTGAAACCAGTCTCGGAAGACCGTGTTTAACCCGAGGTGGTCAGCTGTCAAAAGCCACAGACTGGAAACCCTGAAAAGCCTCTTCATCTTCTGAGAATTTCAATTATTCAATAAAAGTCACTGAAATGTTTGGTTAACAAAAAAAAAATCATGTAAAATCTTTCATATCACAAACAAAAATAAATTCTGGGAGGACTAAAGAGAAGAGGAAAGAAAAGGCAAGAGGAAGGGTAGAAGGGAGGGAGAGAGGGAGGGGCGAACTAAGGATAGAAGGAAATTTCTTCAACTTGTTAAAGACCACCAACCAAAAAGCCCTACAGCTAACATCGTACCTACGTGTGAGAAACTAGATGTTTCTCCACCAAAACCAGGAACAGAGCAAGGAGCCCCCTCTCCTTTCAGCACCACACTAGAAATCTTGCCTGGTGCATTAAGACAAGAAAAAGTATGCAGATCAGGAAGGAAGAAATAAAACTGTTCACAGATGATACGATTGTAGAAAATCTGAAAGAATTCACAAACAAATAAAAAATCCTACCCACTCAGCCAGAACGAGTAAATGATGTAGCAACTTTGAGTCACTTTCCTGTAAGCCAGCAGTGAGCAATTAGAATTTGAAATCAAATACATACTTCCACTTATATTAGCACTCCCTGAAATCAAATACGTAGGAATAAATATAACCAAACATATACCAGAACTATGTGAGGTAAACTACAAAACTGATGAAAGAATTCCAAGAGCTGAATAAATGGAGAGACGTGAATAGGAAGGCTCCGTATTGAAGATGTCAGTTCTTCCCAACTTGAATCTAGATTCGGTACAATCCCACTTCAAAAGCCAGTAAGTTATTTTGTAGGTATCAACAAATTAATTCTAAACTCAACTCAATATTAAGCCAACTCAATAGTGAAAGATAAAAACAAAGTTGGAAAACTAACACCACCCAACTTCAAGACTGACTACAAAAAGAAGAGATAAATAAATCAATGGAACGTAATACCTCAGAAACAGATTCACATAAACATATTCACTTGATTTTTGACAAACAGCAAAGGAAGTACAATACAGCCACGATAGTCTTTTCATGAGGCTAGAACAACTGCACGTCTATATGTAAAACAACGAACTTCAGAAAAATTAATTCCTAGTGGATCACAGATCTATGTACAAAAATGTGAACGCACGAGACTCCTAGAAGATAACATAGGAGAAAACCTAGATGATTTTAAATTGGAAATGACTTTCTAAATTCACGAAAGAAAGAGTTGGTAGATGGAGTTCGCTAAAGTCAAAACCTTCTGCTCTGTGAAAGACAATGTTTAGAGAGTGAAGAGACGAGCCACAGACCAGGAAAAAATATTTACAAAATATTTCTGACATATTACTATTACCCAAAATAAACTTAGGACTTTTACGACTCAAAAATAAGAAAATTAAAATGACTTTGTTAAAAAACAGGCAAAAGACCTGAATAAAAACTTCCCCAAAGAAGACCCACAGCTAGCAAATGAGCACATGAAAAGATGCTCAACACCCTGCGTCCTTGGGGAAGCGCAAATTAAAACAAATATGAAAGGCCACCATGCATCTGTTATAGTCGCCCAAATCCAAAAACATCAGGACTGGGACCCTCCACCGCTGCAAGTGGGAAGGCACAACGGTACAGCCGTTTTGTCAGACCACTCGTCGGTCTCTTGAAGGTTGCGCTCTTGGCTCTTGGACCAAAGTAGTCAAAAACTCGCGTCCACACAAAAACCTGCACGTTCACATTTACAGTCACTTTGTTCACTGTTTTCGGAACCGGGGATGCAACCAGGACATCTTTCCATGGTGAGTGGCTATCCACAGCCAGACGATGGAGTGTTGTGCAGCCCAGAAAAGAAACGATCTGCCAAGCCATGCAAAGACCGGAAGGAGCTCAGAGCGCATATCACCAGGCAAAAGAAGCCCGTCTGAAAAGACCACGTGCCGCGTAGTGCCAGCGACATGACACTCTGAGAAACGCAGCGCGACGGAGACGGCTTGAGGGGAGGGAAAGATAACGCAAGTGGAGTGTGCGAGACTTTTGGGGCAATGAGAGCAGTTGGTGGGATACTATACTGGGGGACACAGGACTTTATAGGTTTGTTCAAACATAGAACGTGCAGCACCAAGAGTGAGCCCGCAGTAAACAGACCACAGACTACGGGCGATGATGTGTCAGAGATTATTTGTGCATTGTATCACACGGACCACTGGTGGGGAAATACATATATAATATACATAATATATGTGTATGTATATATATTTTTTTAACAGAGGGGAACTTTTTAATCATAAAAATGAGTAAAAAAGTTTACAATCTGAATTTTCAAAAGCCTAAAAGCAAAGCAAGCAAACTGAGACAGATATGTACAACAGTAATGGCAAAGGCTGAATGGCCTTAATCAAAGGATCGAAACATGAATAAAATAAACACACAGACCAAAGTGGTGTTCTGGTGTGGCAGACTCAGGCCACTGGCCCGGCCCTGCCTCACCCTCGCGCCCCACCCCGTCCAGTTCTGCAGGGGCCACACGTGGAAGGCGACATTGCCCGGCTGTCTTGCCAGAGGGTGAAGATGAGAAAGGAAGGGAAGAAAGGGAGAAAAGAAGAAAAGAAAGCGGAAAAGAGAAATGGAGAATAAACATCAAAAGAGACCAAAGAAGGGGTTGGGGATTTAGCTCAGTGGCAGAGCGCTTGCCTAGCAAGTGCAGGCTCCTGAGTTCAGTCCCCAGCACCCCCCACCATGCCCTGCTAAAATAGACACCAAAGAGTTCCTTTCCATGCTAAAAACACCTCCCTTGCCTGAAGCCGCAGTTGATTAGGGCACAATTCAGTGTGACTTCTGAAATACCATGAAGCCTTGATGTGTTGACGTTCCCTCTTCTTCTGTCCTTTTCCATGGTGTGTATTAATATCTCTAAAATGAGGTCCACCTATCAAGTGTACTGTACTCCCAGTTCCTGGCGAGGAGTTGCAGCCAAGCACAGGGCAGCAGTAGACACCATGGCCCGCCAGGGCCCTGCAGTGTGATGTCAGCCTGGCTGTGGCCTTCATCTCCGCTTCCCATGACTTTTACCCCATTTGTGCTTGCGGCCTGTCTCCTACATGGCTGTGTGCCCAAAGCCTTCGTCACCGCCGCCATCCCCTGGGTGCCCACACGCAACGCCCGTTTCCTGCACAGCGTTCCCAGCTGCCTGATGGCCCGTCCTGGCTGTGGAGGGCCAGCCAGGCTGCCCACCCCACCGCCGCCAGCTTTGCAGGCGAAACCAGCCGTGCGCTGGGTCTCCTCACACTAGGGCAGCACGACCTTGGTTACAGCTAAATAACGGGTCCTCTTGGAGACAGTCAGAAATCCAGATGACTTCCAATTTACTAGTGTCATCTGAAGATTTAGAAACTATATCCTCAGAACCATGAGCAAACGGCACTGATAGAACTGGGGCTATTTTTTTCCGTGGGTGACTCTCGATTTCAATCTGGCCAGCACATTGGCCACCTGGCAGAGAATAAGCTATCACAGAGATGTGGAAAAATATAATGGAGAGAGGTGGAATGACATCTATGCCTGATATAAAAGATGTTTGGAATCCCACAGGAACCAACTACTGTCACAAAAAACAAGAAAGTAGATAAACATGCAAAACCATGTGAGTGAAACCATTTGGGTGGCTTTTTGGAATAAATATATGAGCATATTTTCAGGTAGACCATGATATACTTTCTTTAGGATACTTTATAACTCAACTTCATACTCCCTGCTTTTAGGCAAATGTGCAAACTACAAGTTAAAAACGTATCATAGTTCTTTGCTGAAGGAAATAATTCTCAGCATATGTCAGACACTCCGAGCAATTGGGGTCACCCTCGTGCATCCTATGGCTCCACCACAGCGATTATGAATGTCCATGACTCAACGATGAGCCAGCGTTGCTCCCGGCTAGTGTACGCCCGGTCATGTTTTTAAAGATGGGGGAGTGCTGTAAAATCCAAATTTTTGGTTTCTAATCCCAGGCACTCAGATTCACACTGGTCGCAGGGCCCTAAAGTTCACATTCTCAATAAGCACATTTTTCATCCCACTAAGTGGTTTTAATGCATGTGGTTTCTTTATGGGTTCGGAGAGATGATTCAGGGGATAGCGAGATGTCACTGTTCCTTCCGAATCATGGAAGAAGAATGAAACGGCTTGTACTCCAACACATGTTCATGTTTGGACAGCCAGTTACCCTCCATGAGTCACAGGCAATAGCTCTCGGCAGTCAGCGTGCTTGATAACACAAACAACTCAATGTCTGAGCACGCTGGGTGACAGGTAAGCCTGAGTGTGAGAAACAGAGCTCCAGGGTCGATGTTACACTGGGGAACAGGTGTAGGGAGTCTTGCTACCGGCCTGAGATCCACCTGCCAGCTGAGACAGCAGAGGCCAGAACCTGTGGGTTCGAGTCTCTCCTCCCACAGGTGGAGCCACCTAGCTCCCTAGCTGCACCCTTTCTGTGCCCTGCCAGCCAGACTCCGGTCACCCTCACAACAAGAGCCCCCTAAGCTCTGGCTGAAGAGGCGCACACCCTCCCCACTCCTTGTAGCATCTCCCTCAGGCCTTGGTGAGCAAGCTTGATTCTCTCTAGAGCACACCGGCCAGTTCGGAGAGCACCAGCCCTCAGCTTGCAGCCCAGTCCCGTCGCACCTTCTCCAAGCTCGCAGCTACAGGTGTCCTGCGGCTCTTCTTCCCAGCTGACCAAGGCAGAGACTCCCAACCCTGGCTGCCACAGTCATTACAGAAGTCTCACAGTCCCAACGCTTAACTCCTGCCATTCACCAAAAATTAACTCCGAATGGATCAAAGACCTACAAGCAAGAGCAAAATGATAAAGTCTAAGAAAAAGCCAGGCATAGCAGCCCTTGCCTATAATCTCAGCACTCTGGGGGGCTGAGGCAAGAAGATCACAAGTTCAAGACCAGCTTGGGCAACTTAGCAGACAGTGAGACCCTGTCTCAAAATAAAAAAAAATTAAAATGTCTGGGGACGTAGCTCAGGGTGAAGGTTCTGGGCTCAGTCCTCAGTACCACACACATGAAACATTGTCTTAGAAACATATAGAGGTAAATAATCATGCTGTTGGGTTTAGCAGTGGATTCTTAGATAAGAGACCAAAGTACTGTTGGCAAAAGAAAAAATATATAAATTGAACTTTATCACAATTAAGAACTTTTGTGCATCAAGAGATATTATGAAGAAAGAGAAAAGACAATCTATGGACTGGAAGAAAATATTTGCAGATAATATATCTGATAAAGTTTAGTACCCAGAATATATGAAGAACTCTTACAACTCAAGGGGAAAAGAAAAAACAAGCCACCCAGTTACAAAATGGACAAAGGACTTGAGTAGACATTTCTCCAAAAAAGACACACAGCTGGCCAACCAGCTGGTGAAAAAAAGCTTAACAAGACTATGAGATACCAATTCACGACCACTAGGATGCCACAACTTAAAGTAATAATAATAATAATAATAATAATAATAATAGGAAAACGACAACTGCTGACAAGGATGGAGAAGCTGGAGCATTCCTCCTGGGGCTCTAAAATGATGTGGCTGCTGTAGAAAACCACTTAGCAGAGGCTGAAGCATGTAGAGTTCCCACACAACCCAGCAATTCCTCACCTAGGCGCGTACCCAGAACGATGGAAACCACGTATTCAAACAATGATTTGATAGAGAAGATCAGCCTTCTCCATAATAGCCAGAACAGTGGAAACAACCCAAGTGCCCACCTGCTGACGCACGAATCAACAAAATATGGGTACCCATACGATGGAGTGTGATTCAGCCGTAGGAAAGAACGCTGTTCTGATACATGCTGCTACTCAGATGGAACTTGGAGACATTATTTTATGGGAAAGACAGTAGACACAAAAGGTCACATACTATACATGATTCCATTTACGTGAAATACCCAGAATGTGGAAATCCACAGTGACAGAAAGAGGCATGGTGGGGGGATGGGGAGTCTCAATGGACATGGGCTACCCATCCCAAGACCTTGGAACTAGATAGAGGCAAGAGTCGCACAACACTCTGAGTGGACTACGGGAAACTGGACTGTTCACTTTAAAGTGGTTAATTTCACGTTGTGTGAATTTCACCTCATCCTAATTCCACACTCCAGCCCCGTTAAATCTGGATTTCTAGAGACCAGATCTTTTACGGTTGGGATCCAGCATGTCCTCACAAAGGCTCACTGTGTGGAAGGCTTAGGTGATGATGAGTTTTGGGAAATGACTGGATGATGAGAATTCTACTTCATTAGTGGATTAATCCACTGATGATAGCATATTTTGATGGCATTATTGGGAACTGATGAAAATAGGAGGCCAGGCAGTGGGAGGAAGTAGGTCACTGGGCATGTGCCTTTGAAAGGTGTATCTAGACCCAGCCCCTTCCTCTCTGGCTCATCCATGGGCTCTCTCTCTCTCCTCCTTTCTCTCCATCCGTCTCTCTCTCTCTCTCTCTCTCTCTCTCTCTCTCTCTCTCTCTCTCTCTCTCTCTCTCACTTACTCTTTCTCTCTCTCTTTCTCTCTCTCCGCTTCCTGGCTATCATGAGATGAGCAGCTTTCCACCATTACACCCTTCCACCATGATGTTTCTGCCTTTCCATGGAGCCAGCTGACCAGGGACTAAATCCTCTGAAACCATGAACCAAAATAAACCTTTCCTCCTTTAAATTTATATTCTCAAGTATTTTGTCACAGCATCTGAGGCTGACCAATATAAGATCCATGCATGAGTACACCTCAAAGCTGTCCAGGTGACTTCAGTATACAGCCAGATGAAGAGCCACTGATGAGACAACTTTGGGTTGTACATGCCTTGCCCTTCCCAGAGCCCCAGTGGCACTTGGAATTGGTAGCATCTGTCTGGAAGTGCCCGGGCAGCATCCTTTTTCAAATTCACCATGAGCTTTTCTCAAGACTCACTTGTTTCTCCAGGGTTAGCCAAGCCCTCCTCAAGGGGTTGGTGCCCAAGGAAGAAATTTCCCTGCCATTTTCATCAGCTGTCACTTGCCTCGTTCTATCCACTGGCCATTTCCATAAATCCGGAAGTGTTCACACAGCTGCAGGAATCGGATCCTGAGATGTCTCCCCCCTCTCTGCTCTGAGGGGAGCCTCATCATGTCCAGAGCATCTCAGATTGTCTCTGCCATTTGCTGTTTATGAGACAGCAGAGAGTCTCAACATTTTCTTTTTAGCGACTCTGACCTTATTCACCTGAGGAGAGGCAAAGGTGGCCAGGCACCTCCTCACAGCTAGGATGTGCCTGTGACACCAGTAACTGGAGCCCACTAAAAAGACTTTGAAAAGAGCTGCTAATGCAGCAAAGCGTGGATGGCAGGGAAGCCACCCAGGTCCAGGGTCCCAGCGGCAAGGCCAGTATCGGCTTCCAGACAAGTCAGTACATGGTTTGGGGCTGATTTCTGGTCGAGCAGCCTCTGACATTTTAACCTGTTCATTTAATTCTTAGTGAGTTAGTGTCGTATCATTTTGTTTTGTGTCCAGATATAGTTGGCTCCCAAGTGACACTTGCGTTCCCTGCCCAACTTTGGCCCAACTCTCTGAAATGGACTTGGTGGTGTGGGGCACAGAGAAATGCCCTGTACTCTCTCTGTTGTCTCTCTCTGAAGCTCCAGCCTTCCCCTCACTCTTAGTGGACCACACAGCCATGACAGCTGACAGCTCCAATCCTCACCAGGCACAGTGGGGAAACAGGAACGCTAGTCTGAACACCAGAGCTTTGGGGATCTGTAGAAACAGCGGGTCCAGCCATCCAACCCAATCAACCCACCCCTCCCCTCTGTAACTATTCATTCACTCGCTTACTCCTTTGATGGGTATTTTTAGTGACTTCTATGTGCCAAATACTGTTGGAGACTTTTGGATAAAACAATGAAAGATGATGTTTCTGCTCCCTTCGATTTAGGGGTAGGGGAGACAAATAACCAAATCTATCTCAAATAGTGAAGAGAGCTGTGAAGACTGGATGAGTGCTAGACTGTGTGACAGCAAGAGAGGGGAGTTATGCGGTGTGGCATGTTGCTTAGACAGCAGCCAGGGGGTAACATCTGAGCTGAGGCCTGACTCATGTGAAACCCAGGCACATGGACACAGGGGAGAAAAACACTGCAGCCCTCGGCAAATTACAGAGGGGACCACTCCGCCCCTCCCCTGAATCTGCTGGGTGCCATGACTCCCTTGACCAATAGAAGGCAGGATTGATGTAGGGCCAGTTTGGGGATATGAGAGATCCCATTTCCTGTCTCTTGGAACCCTCACTTTGGGCATCTCTGAGCCAGGAAGTGGGAAGTCTGACTCCTCTCCTAGAGAGGCCCCACACAGAGACTCCTGAGAGTGCCTGGAGAAGGCAGGGGGCTCAGCAGGGAACAACCTTCCAGAACCTTCCAGAATATTCCAGAGTCTTCCACACATCCCTACTGTACAGTTAGACATGTGAGTGAAGCCATCTTAGAATCTGCACATCAACCACCAGCTGGACACTAGTGTGCGACCTGCATCAGTTCCACGTGGAAGAGAAGAACAGCCCAAGTGAGCCCCGTCCAAATTCCTGACCCACAAGACCATCATGATAAACGATTAAATGGTAGTTGTGTTCCATTGCTAAATTATGTGGTAATCTGTTACGCGGCAACTGTTACCTGCAACACAGGCCGAGAGAACAATTCATACAAAAGTCCTGGGGCAAGAAAGAGCCTTGGTATGTTCAGGGGACCAAAATAAGGCCTATCAGGCCAGGACTAATAAAAAAGATGGAGGAGGCCAAATACGAGTTTGAAGGCCTGAGTAGGGGCAGATACCGCAGTGCCCGGCGGGCCATGCAGGGGGCGCCACGGACAGCTGTGCATGGGCGAGTGCTCTGGTGTGAACTGGGAAAGTCCTGGCTGCTGGGGGTTAAGAGTGGGCGGTGAGCATCTGAGTTTGCACCACAGTGCCCCCAAGTTGCTCCCCAGGGTCCCGTGCTAATGGAAGCAGGAAGCGGGACTCCCTCTTCCAGGGCAGGCTGCTGAGCTGCAGAAGTTCTGCTGGTGGAGCCTCATGGGGTAGAGGACAGCTTACGTGGGAACAACAGACGAGCTGCAGAGACCTGGCTCAGCCTCCACACTCCACCTGCCGTCTTCTTTCTAGCCAGCGGCCCTGGACAGCCAGGCCCTGCTGTGCCTCCCCCACGCCATGAGGTGCACCGCCCTGCATGCACGAGGCCAGGGTTGGTCAAGTGCCGGTGACTGGGAGAGTCCACTTCACCCAGGGTTCACTGTTAAGAGGTCCCTCAGCTATGGAGTCTTCCCAAATTCCCTATCCAAATCCAAAGGCGGCTGTTAGAAATGCGCACCCCTGAATCAGGGAACAGATAAAAGCACCCAGAGCCCCGCTGGCAGGAGGCAGGTACTCAAAGCTTGCCCCTTTCCCGGGGATAAGCCCTTCACCATTTCCTTGTGAGAGTCCCCTGCCTGCCTAGGGGCCCTAACAACCTGGACGGGGCGGGGTAGGCGGGACTGCTAATACTTTTAACATGTCATTTCATTATTGAATTACATTGCCTTACATGTTCACTGCAGGGCGTCAAGAGAAAATCTAATTTGTAAGTGATATGGCTCAGTAATGTTGCCTACTTTCTGCAAAGAGGCCCACTAATGAGTTCATTAGCTGTTGTATAATTGAAGCTTGAAGTGGCTTTATTTTATTCAGAAATTCTTGGCGGGTTTTATATACGTGTTGACAGGTATCCTAGTGTTTCTAAATTTTCAGAATGAAACTAGGCGAGGTTTGGGGTAGTCAGGAAAACACTATGATTTTTCCCACATTAGAAGGATCAGTCTCCCATCCCCTGAAAGACTGTTATTCGGAACTATCTGAGGGAAGAATTGGATGCAGGCATTGAAGGATGACTGTATTTCATGGGCGGTTGGGAACTGTGACAAGCCTTCCCAACAGATGGCATTTCCCAGCCCTTCCTGAACTGTTCTTCCCACTTGCCCCCTCTCACCATCATTGCAGGCAGACCCCCTCCAATTTTTATCTCTGCAACGTCCCTGGACTCTGGAACCGAAGTACTGTCCACCTGGGTCTCTAAGGACAAATCACTGCCGCAGCTTTACTTCTGGTAGGGAAGCCTGTGGGCTCAGCCCAAGCGATAAATCCCGGTGGCCTTCGGGTTGCACAACAAAGACGGCAACAAAGCGGAGGTCGAATTTGTGTAGGGAGGGAAAGCAGCCTTACACTCGCCCGTGACCACTCCCCACACACGCCCACGCACACAAACACTCATGTCCAAAAGCACTTTTCATGCTATAAATAGCAGCATAAGGAGCTAAAGAACATTAAAGAAACCAGTCAGTCCTCCAACGCTGCCAGTCGTCCGAGGCCGCAGGTGAAGTCTGCCGGTTCTCACAGGCAGCGTGCGTCAGGGATAACCACAATGATCTCATTATCTCCCCATCAAAACTGAATTTTCCCACATCACCGTCGGCACGGACAGGCTTTTAAAAAAGGAAATCAAACTAATCCAATCCCATCTGATTTATTTTTTAATCAAGTGTTCAAGTTTACACCAAAATTGATGATAGATTTTTTTTGTCCCTTTTCTCCCCAAATTTCATCTTCTATCTTATTTTTGAGAAGTTAGGGGTGTAGTAAAGTGCATCAACTTATATATAAATGTTTGTCCGGAGGTGGCAAACTACAGAATGTCTGCCCCCCCCACCATCCTCCTGTCCTGCAGGGAGAGTAGGGAAAAGATTACCTGAGTTTAGTCTCAGGGTAGCAGGGCTCAGCCCCGGCTGTGGGTGGGGCCTGATGCAAAGATGGTGGGCGGAGCCTCACCCACTCTTGGCTCTGTCATTGCTGGTGTTTTGAACACTTTGAATCTGGGCAATGTCCTCCTTCACCCCTGCCCTGGCTGTCCGTTCCCTGCCATAGGCCCCAGGTAGCTGGCTCTCATCTCAGCTACCTCCTACATTCTCCACCCGCAGCTCTTCGGTGCCACACAGGAGCTCAACAGCAGGGTGTGGCTGTCTCTACTCTCCGTCTTCATCCTTCATTCAGCCCCTTCTAGTCTCCCAGCTGGCTGGCGCCATGTTGGATGTACCAACTCTGGGAAACTTGACATTTCCCCTGTCTGCACTTGGAAAAATAAGAAAGAATGCCACTTCTCTAGAATTTCCCCACAGGCAGACATTTCTAACACTGCCCTCTTTCAGGAGGAGGAGGGGCCAGGACACAGGTATCATTGTTTTGCCCCCCATCTTCCTCCTCCTGTGCAGCCGGCAGGTCCCTATGAAACAACCCTCGTTCTCTCCACCGGGGTTTACATGTCTAAATGCCAGCTCTCACTCTCATGCATAAAAGAGCTTTTAAACTTCAAAAAATAAACATTTTCTCTCTCCACAAAGCCTGAATTTTGAAGCTATTATTTCAATGTGGAATCAACAAAGTCAGCTCAGAAAATCAAAGCCCATCAATGACCTTTTTATTCCAGATACTTCCCACCCCCACCCTCCTCGCTGTTTATGGCCTTAATGGGGGAAGGCTGTGGGAGTCCATGATTTATAGGAGTGTGAAAAAATGTCTGTTTAATGTTTCAAAATATTATTCCTGTGACCCTTGCTAAGTGAAAAATCCTTTGTAAACATTTTCATTCTTTTAAAAAAATTATATACTTCAGCAGCGTGCTTTCCTTTCTGCTCTTGTTCTGCCTTAACAAAACGCCTCAGAGTGGCTTAAACCAGAAAGGTGTTTGTTCCAGTTCTGGAGGCCAAGAGCCTGAGACCCAGCGTTGGCAGGTGTCTTAGTCACTCTCTTCATTGCTGAGACACGGTACCCGACACGCACCGCTGTAAAAGGAGAGGTTTATGTGGGCACATCACACGGCCCTTTAGAGGGCTCAGTCCACAGTTGGCAGTCTCAGAGTGTGGCAGAAGGGCCTGCTGCAGAGAACTGCTCAAATCATGGTGACCAGGAAGCAGAGAGAGGAGGGAGGAGCTGGGGAGGGGATAAACCCTTCCAGGCCACGCCGCAGTGACCGCCTCTTCCACAAAGTCGCCACCTCCTAACAGCACATTCAGCTGTAGATTTCAAAGGGGATTAATCCACTAATCAGTACAGCACCCCCATGAGCCAGTTGCCTTCTAAAAGCCCAACCTCAGAACGCGGGAGACCCCCGGGGACACCGAGATCGAAGCAGTAATGGCAGGGTAGGCTTTCCCTGAGGCCCGTCTCCTTGACTTGCCGATGGCTGTCTTCCGTGTATCCACATGGTCTTCCTTCCACATGCCTGCACCCTGGTGTTCACATGCGTGTTTTCACTTAAGTTTAACCACCTCTTTAGAGGGCCTACATCCAAATACAGTCCCGTTCTGAGACCCTAGATAGAGGTTTGGGCTTCAGCACATGGACTTCAAGGGACAGAGGGGACACAACTCAACCCAAAACACGTGTTAAATAACATCGTATTTATGGCCATTTTCAAGTGCACATGAAGATCTCCCAGTCTGCGTGCCTGCATCAAGTCTCTTTTAAGGACACCAATAATATTCTATTAGGGGCCACCCTCACCGCTTTGTTTTAACTACAGTGATGATCCTACAAGGTTGCACCCTGAGTTAGGGCTCCAGCATCTTTCCAGGGTCGGGGGGCATAATTGAACCCAAGACAGTGGGTCGAAGAGCATGTAGTAGTATCAGATATTTAAAGCAAAATTGTTCATCTTGTGCGAGTAAAATTCTATGTCCTCAGAGCTAGAAGAAAGAAAGAACAAATGAATAAAAGAAAGAAAGAAAGACAGAAAGCTCCCTCCTCCATACCCGGCCCCATCTGTGGCAGTGTGGGGAGGGTCAGACACCCAGCAGCCGGGAGCCATGACCAAGAGCAGAGAGAGGCCTGTGAGGCAGTGGGGAGCTGGCCAGGACACACGCGGCCAGGAAGCCATGCGGCCCGCACTTCAGTCCAGGCAGATAATCCCAGAGAGAAGGGACACAGTCATCATATCTGCATACAGACAGAGAGACATTCTCTACCAGACCTGCAGAAGCAGGAGCTTCAAGGAATTCAGGAGTTTCTAAATCTGGCTCGGTGGCTCACACCTGTAATCCCCACACTGTGGATGGCTGAAGCAGGAGGATGCCGTAGTTGAGTTCAGCGTGGGCAACTTGTTAACTTAGCAAGATCTCGTCTCAAAAAAGCAGGGAGGAGGCTTTGGATACAGCTAAGCGTGGAGGTCCTGGTTCAATCCTCAGTATTAAAAAAAAAGTTTCCAACCCCTGGAGATCCCAGCGCTGTTTTTGGGAGCCACCTCCAGCCATCACCTAAGGCACTAAAGGGTTCACCACACCTGCTCCCTCTAGGATTGTTTGGTCCTGATCTATTTCAGTTTTTCACCCCTGGCAGCTCCCACACCATAGACCCTCCCAGGACAGAACAATAATAGAGACGGCCTGCTCTGCTGTGTAGACCTGTAGACGTTGTAGACATGCCTCCATGACGATGGGCGAGTTATTTGGGAGGGAAGGGTGCCATTTCTTCTGGCATCTATGTTAGCTTTTTTCTGATTGCATGTTTCCTCATGATCTGAAAGTTGGTCAAAGGATTTAAGTGCATTTTAAGTATGACCCTCCCGATACGGACTGTTTTCGTAACATTTCATAGATGGAGCGATAACCAAGGGCCACATCACTTTTGCAACTTTCCCTCATTTCATGTTTTCACCAAGTGGTGCTTGAAAAGAGCCGGGTTCTTTCCATCTCCAACTTCTGAGAACTTGTTCAAAGCCTCAAATGCACCCACATCGCTGCAGGCAAGACTTAGTTTTTGGAGAGGCCAAACTGACCAACAAGTTATAAAGGGTCACAGGACTCCATCTTCATCTCTCGGGTGTTTTTAAGAGTGTATCTAAAGAGCCAGAGGTGGCGGGGGACGAGCTGTGGGTGTAGCCACAGCGCGGCAGTGAGACCACTGGAAGCAGCAGCGCCCAACTCCACCAAGGTGCGTTTCCTACCATGAACCAGAAACGGCCTCAAAGAAGCTGAACTTGCTCCCAACCAGAACATTGACTTGATTACTATAATTACAGCCTGAGATAAAAATCAGTGTATCCTACTATATGATTTTAAGTGTACAACACTCTTCACAGAAACAGCAAACAGATTACTGGCTGGACATGATGGTGCCCACCTATAATTCCAACACTCTGAGAGGCTGAAGCAGAACAATCGCAAGGTCGAGGCCAGCCTGGGCAACTTAGGGAGACTTTGTCTCAAAATTTAACACTAAGTACAGAAAAAGGACTGAGGATATCGTTCAGTGTAAAGACCCTGGGCTCAAACCCCGATACAGAAAGAAAAGGGGGTGGGGAGAAGAGGAAGAAAAAGAAGGAGGAGGAAGAGAAAGGAGGCAGGGAAAGAGGGGAGTGGAGGGAGGGGAAAAAAGGAAAGAAAAGAGATTACTGCTTCCCAAAGGTAGGGATGACGGGGATTATAATTCTAAGGGGTAGGGAAGGGACGCCCCTCTCACACCGTCCCCTGAAGTGTTGATTCTTTGTGTGGAGGTGGAGCAGCCCTGCATCTTGATTCCCAATTGGCACAGAACTTGATCCACACATTGCAACAACGTCAACTTCCTGGTTTTCATATTGTACCGTACTCGCAAGATACAACCGCTAGAGTCGCAAAAGGATAAATAATGTGAGATTCCACTTACAGAATGTATCTAAGATAGTCAAATTCACACAGACAGAAAGTAGACTAGGGCTTGCCAGGGCTTGAGGCATGTCAGGAATGGTGGTTTCACGGGTACCAAGTTTCAGTTTCACAAGTGGAAAAGCATGCTGGAGATTGGTCACCCAGCTGCGCGAATGTACGTACTGACCTCCACGCTCAAGACAGTAGAATGAGAAAACACTGTCTGTGTGTGTGTTTCACCACAATGAAAAATAAAAATAATGTTACTCTAAAAAAGGTAATCATTGGCACTAAATGATGCCTGGGACCTCTTTATACTATCTTTGTCACTTTGCATGAATCCGTAATTATTTGTAAATAAAAGGTTAAAAAAGTAACATATTTCAACCCAAACCACCCGCATTTGACTACTATCTCCCATGTCAGCCCACCCTCTCTGTCCAAGGGAGAGAAGCTCACTCCTGTGGATCCATCACAACTTAGCCCTCTTGGTTCATCTTCAGGCATCTTCACTGGACTCTCCTGTGATTTGATAGCTGTTGTACTTTACTTTAAGACATTTTAATCTAGAAGTGTGATAAATGTGTTCGTTGGTTTTATTCTGCATCCTAATGGTGGTGAGTTAAAACCTAAAATTCCTAGTCATGAACTCACCCTCCAGAGTTTCTTAGTTGACAAACGGAAGGAACAGAAGGCTGCCTGGTACAGTGATGCAACCCTGTAATCCCAGCTGCTCGGGAGGCTGAGGCAGGAGGATCGCAAATTCGAAGACAACCTGGACAACTCAACTAAGGGCTCAGCAATAGGGTGCTTGCCTAGCATGCGTGAGGCCCTGGGTTCAATCCCCACCACTGCACAACAAACAAAACAAGAACTGGAAGCCATCCACCCAAGGCAGCTACTACAGCTATTTTTTTGTTACATTCACTCAGCATTGGAGGATTTATTAATTATCAATGATGATGCTAAATTTGTTTTTCCATCAGCGGTATGTGTGGTATCCGCATATGGTTGTGCTAGACATAATGGGTAGGCACCTCTTGCTTTACACAAGCAGGGCGTAAGTGTTTGGTCCACCCGAGAGGCTGATGTGTGTCACTGGTAGGCTGAGACAGGTGTGAGCAGGGGAATCTGCCTTCACGTCCTAGTATGCTGGCCAAAGGCTGTTGCTCAAATAATAGTCCACTGATCTCAGATAAAACCCCATCAAGATACCTTTTGTGGCAAATAAGCAGAGAGCTAGAATGTGATCGTGTTTACAAATTAAATAGACTGCATGACTGTTTTTGTCCTCCTGGTTAATTTGTTTATATGTTGCAGAATTCAGTCTAAATGTGCTTTCATGGAGCGTTTAGGGAGGAACTAAAGTCCTCATTTACCAGCAATGTCTGAGGATAGTGGCGTCTCCCAACGAGAACTCAAAATTTCAGAAAACAAGGGACTGAGATCTGCTCACAATGGTGCTTTGCCCTTGAGGTTTCTCTACTGCCAACCACCTCTTTCGTGTTTGATGATACCGGGATTGTGAGTCTTTACTCTGGATACTTGTCACAGAGCTCAAGTACTATCTTAGCTACTGCTCTCTCCTTGCTGAGACAAAATACCCAACACCCAGAGTTGAAGGGGGAAAGATTCATTTATCTCACGGTCTGTAGAGGTTTCAGTCTACAGTCGGCTGGATCTGAGGCAGGTGGCACAGTGGACAGGCAGAAGGTAGCAAGGCCAGCAAGAGAGCAAGCAAGGGGGTAAGCAAGCTCTGTCTGTTCCTCATATTTTCTCCAGGCTGCCTGGCCTCAGGGTGGTTAGCACTCTCACCTTACTCCCAGCACCCTCAATCCTAGCGTCACGTCCTTGATCCCAGCAGAACTACGCCAAACCAATCAGTGCACTAATTTAATAATCACACACTCTAGATCCAGCCTCTTCTGAAGAAGCCCCACCTCTGATGGCATGAGGCTGTGGAGGGACACCTAGGCACAGACCACAAGTATGTTGACAGGTGTGTGTGTGTGTGTGTGTGTGCACACGCATGTGCACATGCATGCATGTGCCTCCTTTCGGGTGTGATCGCTGCCTGCCCGTCTGTGCTCCATGGTCGCATCACACTGCAGTGCCACCTTTTGTCTTGCTAATCAGCCTCTCCTGGAGGCTTCACGTTCCTGGAGGCCAAAGATCTTATTTGCCATCAATGTGGCATCAACTTCAAGCGCAGAGACGGAAAGTGCTTGAGCGAAGGAACATGGTTTAGCAGGGAGCCTGAAGACTGTATTGTCCAGGTGTACGCATCTTAGCCACTTTCCTCACTGCCAGAGCAAAACACCCAACACCCATGACATGAGGGAGGACAGGTTTATTTTGGTTCATGGTTCAGTCCATAGATGGCCAGCTCCAAGGCAGGACCACATGGCAGAGGGACACAGCAGAAGGAGCAGCCCCTGGCATGGCTGACAGGAAGCCAAGTGAAGGGAGAAGCCAGGAGGAAGGTAAATCCTCGTAGGCCACGCTCCAATGACCAGCCTCTTCCCGGCAGGCCCCACCTCCTAACAGCAAGTCTGCTCTGTGCTCCACCATCCAATCCTCTTCCAGAAGCCCCACCTATGAGCATTCGAAGCTCTTGGGGGACCTGTAGCTACAACCCCAACAGGGCCTCCTCTGACAGTGTAATGACAGATAACTATCAAGGCTACGCATCACGCGCGCGCGTGCGCACGCGCACACACACACACACACACACACGCCCAGGTGCTCCTCAGTTCACAAAGGGTTACATCCTTATAATTTGAAAATATAAGCCACAAATGTGGTTAATTTACCAACATCAGAGTTCACCCTAGTATATTAGTTTCTATCCAAATACTGGAGATAACCAACTTAAAAGGGAGGAAGGCTTATTTTAGCATATGGTTTCAGAAGTTTCAGCCTGTGGTTGTTACTTGGTGCTGTTGCTCGGGGCCAGTGGGGTTGAGGCCATCATAGTAGTACACCTCTTCACCTCATGGCAGCTGGGAAGCAGAGAGACAAGAAAGGAAGGGCCCAGGTTCCAATGTCCACTCTGAGTAGACTCCCAGTCTCCTAACTTACTTGCATTAGACCTGTATTAGTCACTTTTCCATTGCTGAGATGAGATATCCAACACCCTCAATTTAAAGGAGAGATTCATTGTGGCTCATGGTTTCCATGGGTTCGGTCCATAGGTTATGGGTTTCAAGGCAAAAACAGCATGGTGGAAGGGCATGGTGGAGGAAAACCGTTCATCCCACAGCAGCCAGGAAGCAGACAGAAAGGCAAGGGAGGAGCCAGGGACAGAACTTGTTCTTCTAGGCCACACCCCCCAGTGACCTACCTCCAACCAGGCCCACCTCCTAACAGCACATTCAGCCATGAACTCATCAGTGGATAACTCCACTGATGAGTACAGCACCTCCATGATCCAATCACCTTCCAAAAGCCTCACTCTGAATATGTGAGGCTTTGCAGGGACACTGTGGAGGCCCTACCTCCTAAATGTTCTACCATCTACCAGTGGTGCCAAAGACTGGGGATGAGACTTCAGGAAACATTGAAGATCCAAACTATAGCCGTTGGCCTATATTACACATGCTCAGAAGACTTTCCTGAGCCTGGGCAAAATCATCTAACACAAAGACTTCTATAATAATGCTGAATATCTCACGTAACTTACTGTGTACTGTACTAAAGTGAAAGAGTGGTTGAGTAGGTTTTAAACCACCGTAAAGATAAAAAATTGTTAAATCAGACCATCTATATCAGATTTTAGTAGTCAAATTTGAACTCATTTAAAATCTGTGGTATTATACACTCCCTGGAAAGACTTTGGGGCTGATCTAGGAAAAGTATGGGTAGTAAAGAGGCAGTCAGCTAGGAAACAGTATCTCTGACATTTCCTGCCTTCTTTTCCAGAAAAGAAATTGGTATCCAAGCACTCCCAATCAAATGCCTTTCGATCTGAACCAAGAAGGGGAATAGAGTGCGATCTGAAGCAAGAATAGAGTGCGATCCCAAATTCCTGTCGATGAGATGCTGGGGCCTGGTGCTGGAATCCATCGTTTCACTGGATGCTAGAAATGTAGCTTCTATTTTAGGTGATTGCTTGGAAAGGATATGATCCAAATTTATCTGTGATGCTGGCGCCCCTCACGAAAGCTAAGAATAACAGTGGCAGCATGTCCAGCACTGAGAACACGGAAGTCCCTGCCTGGAGGCCCTGGCAGACCACAACAGGCAGGTAGCGACCAAGGTCAGCGGCGAGTTCAGCAGGTGGAAGCAGGCTGCAAAGACCCAGTAGTTCTCCAAGCAGGTCAGCAGCACCCCACCCCGTGCATGTGCCCCTGTGCCTGGATATTTGTGACCACGGGAGATCAGTGGCTGATTCTCAACCCCACAGGGCTCCTTTTGTAATAAATATTTTGTGGGCTTTTTTTTTCTTTTTGGTTTTTTGAGACAAGGTCTTGCTATGTAATTGAGGCTGGTCTTGAAGTCACTATGTAGCCCAGGTTGGCCTGAAACTCTCGGCAACCCTCCTGCCTCAGCCTCCTGAGGGCTGGTATTACAGGCATGCACCATCACAGCTAGCTTGCAATAAATATTTTTAAAGCTCTGTTTACTAAAGTCAAATAATAGCTCATTTATGCTGCCCATACCTAATTTTTAAACAGTAATGTCAATTTTAGAATAAAAAGAAATATAAAATATTCACTTCAGCACATCAACTTCAGATACAGTTAGATTAGAAGACATAGCAAAGTGTACACTGCACTTGGCATGTTGATCAAGGCAGTGGTGAATATGGGCTGATACGTGCCCATTTTACAGATGATTCAACTCCACGCAGGTGGCCTGCTCACGGGTGATGGTGGTTTTCCAGTCCGATGAGCAACTCTTGGTACAGGTTTTGATGAAAACAAGGACAAGCAATGTGTGATTCTAGTCGCACATGCTACCTGGAAATAGCCAAGTTCCCAAAGATGGGAAGTAGATTAGAGGTAACCAGGGTGCGAGGCGGGGCGATGTGGGGACATCACAGCTTCTGTCTGGGGTGATGCAGAAGTTTTGGAAACAGTGGTGACGGTTGCACACATAGCAGGTGCAGTTAACGCCCCTGAAATTGTGC
>PVJO010013239.1:0-52627 GCA_004026905.1 Hystrix cristata
ATTAATGCTTGAATTGCTGCACCTACTTGGTAGCACACATATCTGAAATGCCTTAAAATAAAAATTGCAAATGCAACAGAGCCAATCAGTCCTAGTATTTCTTTCTCTATTCTCCATCCCAAGTTAAAAATAAAATCTGCCTGCCTCATTTTCCTATGTGTTAGTTAGTAGGATTAGCTGGAGTTCTCAACAGGGAAGCAATAGATATAGTAGACGCCATTGTGTAGTGGGTGAAAGCCCGGTAGAGATAATTATACAGTAACTCCCACTATATTACCCTTCAAAGAAACTGAGCCTAATATTCTCCTCCTAAGCAATTTAACCAACTCCTTTAAAAAAAAGTGTAAGATATTATTTAGAGAATGAAATAGCTACTGTATATAATCAGGAGGGAGAATTACAGCAAATTATTATACTCATTTGATAAGTGAATAAAGAGCTACACTCAACGCTTTGTATTGTCCCTCCTAAGTAATTGTTCAGTTGCGCTAACTGTCCTTTTAAAAGGAGAAGAGATAAAGAACTGCTAAAAAAATCATTATACTTGTTCAGTAAGGTTTTTCCCTCTGGGCACAGATTAAGTCTAATTTCATGCTCCATGAAAATCAAGCACACTTTGGCCTTCAAACGTTTAATAGTGGTGGTATCTTTGCCTTTCCAAAGATAATGTCCGTGTATAAACATAGGCACCAACATGAAAAACGAAGGCACAGGAATGTGTTTTAAGATCTCTCACATTCTGATAGGCATAGATATTATAGATCAATGTTCACTGACATGCACCTCAATATTTTTATAAAATAGGGCTGTATGCAAATCCTTCCAGTACTTCTTTCTAGGATCACCAAAAAAAGAGAACCCAAAACCTGCTACCTTGTTTGCATGTTTAAAAAGTAAGCCGGCAGTAATATCGGGGTCAATTTCCCTTTATTACCCTGATAATTGGTTTGTTTTAAGCAAAATGAACGTCTCAATGTCTACACTTTGAGGCTTAAATGATTGAATAATTTCCTTAGAGTTTGTAATTCTTGTGTTCCACTCCCCCTTAAAAGGAAAGGAAAAAAAAAGGAATAAAAACAAAGTTGAGCTAATTGGTCTGATGGGAAGCCATGCAGCATAGATGCTAAGGGCAGTTACTCTAAAAATGTCCCCCCGCCATAGATGGAATGTGCTGTTTCCTCCCCTTGTAGCTGCAGTAACGTACAACAAGCACCTTAATCTTCCTGTGCCTCATTCCCGACTTCAGTCCGAATACTAATAAGAATACAGTGCTTACCTCATACAGCTGCGAAGATCCCCAGGACCAGTAAAACATTCTGTCTCTCACATACTTTCACATCCATTCTAAACCCCCTATCTCTTTACATATTTAATATTTCTGACTAATTTCTACGAACCAGGTGGCAGTCACGATGTGGTTGTCATTGTCTGCACATGTTCATCAGACTCGCTGACTCTGAGAGCTGGTGGCATGGAAGAAAATCTTGGTAACAATAACAGACCCCATTTTTGACATTATTCTTGCTGGCTCAGCATATAGTCCTGTGGGGAAAA
Source organism: Hystrix cristata (assembly GCA_004026905.1). NCBI lineage: Eukaryota > Metazoa > Chordata > Mammalia > Rodentia > Hystricidae > Hystrix > Hystrix cristata. The sequence continues at coordinate 1,555 of PVJO010013239.1, forward strand.
ATAGAGAGTTCTCATGACTTTCTATTGAAAGTCGACTCACACAGCTGACCTATAAATGTGAAGAATTTTCAATTGCAAAGGGGTGACATGTGACTGAATAAAAACACCAAGTGTAAATAATTTAAGTCATTTTTAACAAGTATGTAATAACAATTTTAATTAAAAAGCACTATATGTAATTTAAATTGCAGTAATTTGTGTTTCCGGTGATGTAACAGCTAATGGTGTATTTTATAATCTGTGGCATCTTTGACTTGTTGGGATTGTGTATTAAGTACTCAGAAAATGTTAGACTTCTCATTAATATTTGGGTGGAGGTAAATGTTGGGAGATACATTTTTAGGGTTAAGGGACCCCAAGGCCTTTGAATCTGAGTGCCCTGAAAGAACATTTTGGATTTACCAAAGTCTAAAGAGCTTGACTCCGCAATGACATCGATGTGATGGAAACTCCTGTCTGCTAAATGCATATACCTTTTCCCTTTCTCTGGATTATGTAGATTTAATTGAATGATGGAAAGAGAAGTGTAGAAAGTGTCAGTCAAAACTCTCAGTCACCATGGTCCAGGAAATAGAGTAGTAAGGAATACTCTGTAAACCTCACTACTTAAAGTTTATTCTTGGTCCTCTGTCCATGGTTTCGAAAGGGGTCTCTGGGGGTTGACGGAATGGCCACCGTCTTACACTCTGCTGATCTCCACTTCAGAGAAAAGGAACAGTTAGGAAGTATTTGCCATGGCCTGACCAGCGCTTCTTGCTTCTGCTCATAGTTCATTAGCCATCACACGGCCTCCCCTAGCTAAAAGGGTGCCAGAAAGCCTAGAGCTGGAAATATTTGGAGAACAGCATCCATGATGACCACGAAGTCCGTAATAATACTGATGGTGGTTAGCAGTCGTGGAGTGCTTCCTGTGTACCAAGTGGCACTGTGATTTGCATAGACGGTGTCCTTATCTTTATGAAGACGTTATTATGATCTTGATCGTACCAACGAGAAAACAAAGGCTCAACTGACCTGCATAAAATAGATGGAGCAGGCACCGCTTCACATCTGTTTTCTTGACGTGTGATCTAAACTCTAATGGATTCGAATTTTCTCTTTTTTTTGGTTAAGTTCTGGGGAATTGAACCCAGTACTGAGCATTGAAACCGTGCTTGTGTTAGGCAGTGCTTGACCACTAAATTATATCTCATGCCCTGTAATGCATTTTTTAAACTGTAAGGGAAGAAACAGATATACTTGAGAACTCTGTTGGGGAAAAACAAGAGAATGGGTAGGTGATGCCTCAGACTTCCTATGATTTTTGCCTGGCTCAGACTGAAATGACTTGCCGGTGCTTCACCTTCAGAATCCGGGGCCCTCTCCCGGCCAGGCATTGTCTCGCCTAGTCCCAGGTGATGGGGCTGGCAGTGTACCCATGAATACTCCCGCACTTTGACTTAAACTTTACATTTCAGAAAATGTCTAACTTCTATATAAGCAGAAGAGTATGGAGACCACTGATGTCAATAATCAAACATCTTGCTTGATTTCATTTTGCAAATTAAACTTTTTTTTTTTTTTTTTTTGGTCAAGCAGAGCTTTGAACACAGACTGTGTCCTTTAGGTCTGTGCTACACAGGGCTAACCAAAAAGGCAGCTGATGACCAGATGACAGCATCCTGCTTTGGGTAGTTAGAAAGGACACGTGGAGGATTGAAGAGTTACTGCTGGGGGGAAGAAAAGGGGCGATACTAGTAAATATTTTAGGCACTTATTCAACTTGAGGTTCAGTGACTCAGTCCTTCCTGGGACGGTTTTGCAACGTAAGATGAGAAAGGAGAAATATGTTCTTACCATGTACCAAGATTACTGCTCACCTTCCCACCTAAAACTGCAGTCTTACATGCTGTCGAGGTAGTTAATAAAGAGACATCTGAGCTCTGCCGTGGCACGGTTCTGGAGAGGAAGCCACGCCTTCAGCCCCTGAGGCCCTCTGCAGCAGCGTATGGGGGACCCTGGGCCACTCGGCACCCCATCTCTTTTTGACAGACTTGTATAATAACCGTCTGGGTCCCTCACAAAACTATTACAGCATTTAATTAACAAACGTTCCTCAAGTGCTTTGAACTCCCTGTTTGGATAGATGTGACTGAAATGTAAAATACCTTTCACCGCCTTATTTATTGCTCCAGCGAACATGCTATATGCTGGCAGCATTTATCTTCATTTTAATTTTATCTCCCACAAATATAGGCATTAATTTAAATCACATACAGAACATAACAGTTTTTATAGAGGCAAACTTATTCCAGTGTGCTGCATTTTAATATCGCACTTTACCATCTTTTCTCACTTGATTCAGGAATAGTATCTCTTCCTGCCTCAGCATTTAATCTTAGGAGAACAGAAACTTTCTTTCGTGCGTGTATGTTCTTGCCCTCAAACTTTATCTTGTTTTCTGCTTTGCTGTTTGTTGCCGGAAAGTTGTTTTGTGAGCACAGGTGTGTATTAGTTCTAGTTTTCCTTTACCAGCTTAATTCCAGGCAGTGGGGGGGTGAGGTGTGGTGTTCACCATGAAGAATTTAAAACAAGAGATGGTACTTCTTCAACTTCAGATACCTTTTCTAATAGGTATCTGACTGTCTAACGGATATAACGAAATGCATCCCCTCTCATAACAATCATGTATCAAAGCTAAATATTCTTTTTAGAAGCTCAGTTTTCCCTTGTCCTCTTTTTACTCAAAGGGAAAATCCCTTTTTTCTTCATACAGGCTACTTTTGTGGCAGATCAGTCTTTTTCCCCAAAGGGAAACATGCTAAATGGGTCTGCTGTGTTCCTGGCTATGAAACATTCCAATTAGATGTTACACCCTATGCAAGGACCTTTCCCCATCCTTAATTTGTGGTCTGAAAAGCTGTGGCCCTGCTCAATTAAGTCTTACCGAATTGCTTCTGACAAGGCCGCGGATTCCCAGAAATCAGAACCATGGAGACAGTAATAAGAGAGCACCATCGTAAGACAACACAGCTTTACAAGCCATTTTAGGCTCTATCTAGAAGCTTAAGGGGGGCTTTCCCTGCAAGGTTAAAATTAAGAAGAAAATGAAACTTACTTTTCTAGTTTTCCAGGCCTCTGAGTAGCTAACCTTTAGGACATCTCTCATAGTTGGGCTTTGCTGTTGTTTTTTACGTGCAGTCAGGGTTTAAAATGTGCCAGTTACTGTTTTTGATTCTCTGTTTAACTCTCAGAACCACCTGGTGAGACAGGTACCGTGTTCTGTTCATGTGAGAGATGAAGAGACAAGGTCTAGAGAAGTTAAATGTTTTTCCCCGCAGCTAGTGTGCAGCAAGTCTTGGATTTTGAATCCTGTCCACTGTAACTAATGTGCTGTCGAAACAGCTCTCTTCAGATTGAATTCTTGACCTCCCATTTCATGCTGACTCTTCCCAGCCCTTAGTCTTTGTGCAACTAGGTGGATTTCATCTGTGGTAGGAGCACGGTTACCCTGGAAACCCACTAGCTAGAATGGCAGTCCAATTATAGCACCATCGCTGGGCTTTTATTAAATTAGTGTTGCTGATGACGTGGGTTTCTTGATTGAAAGATGCTGAGAAATGGGTTCTCACAGTTGTTCTTGCCTCAAGAGCATTTGGGATCATTTTCATTTATTCTATCAAACCAAAAGGAACAAAAGTGCCTCTTTTTCTGATTGACCAGATTTGGAGGATAGACTGGGTCATCTGTTTTAGATTAGAGCTGTTCGCAATGGCTCATGGAACGGAACCCAGCTGGACTCCGACCTCTGAGTGCCTCCAACCCCAGCCCAGATATCTGCTGACTTCCTGCCCTGCTTGAACTACTGAGACTCACGCTCTTTTGATGATTCTTACTTCATTTCAGACCATTGATTTAAGTCTGTACTTGGTTTGGGAAAGGTCGTAGCTCCTTAATAGGCTTCGGTCCTTCACAGACTTCTGAAAGGCCAAGGGTTTGCTTTGAATCAAATTGATTGGTGAGTTTTCCTTAAATGTATAGAAGTTAAATAGAATTGAAGTAATATAGCCGATGCTTAGCCTGTTGGCACCAGCTCTGAAAAAATGACAGTGAATGGTTGTTGAGTCGCTCCTTGGATGGCAAATTTTAGCCTGGTAGGCTGCTGGACGAGTTTCTTCGCCATAACGCATAACACATCCTGTGTGTTGCACATCATCCTTCACCTCTGGTAATATCATTAGCTTCTTTATTATCCATTAAATAGTATATGCAAAGGTAAAGCTGGCAAAAAACGTTGCTGGTTTGCAGGGTCCCAAGTTAAGAGGCGTTTTGCGGATAGCATTGCCCATCCATTCTGTGCTCTTTGCTTCAGAATGCAGCGGCTCGTCTCAGAGTCTGTCTTCCGCATCTCAGAACATAAAATCTGGCTTATGTTGAATCTGAATTCTTTTTTGCGGGCGGGCGTGCTGGGGATCGAACTCAGGGCCTTGCACTTGCTAGGCAGGTCCTCTACCATTGAGCTAAATCCCCAAACCCTGAATCTGAATTCTCGAAGTCGGAGCATGTCAGAATTATTGTTGTCTTGCAGAGCATGACTGCAGGCGTGTCTTGTCGACAGTAATGGGAATCAGGGAAGAGCGGGGCTGCCCCTTGTTGTGTGTGTGCTGTGGGTGATGGTTCCATGGCAGTCTGACCACTGAGCAGATCTCCAGAAGCGATGGTTCAAAACGGTGAGGAGGATCGCAAATCTTTTGACAACATTACACGTTCACTGTTAACTTTTCCACCTGTAAAATAATTTCTTTCAAGATATTCAGGGCTACAGTATAGCTCAGTAGAGGCCCCAAGTTCAATCCCAGCACTAGTGCCTCCTGAAATGAATACATATAAGGTATTCATTTACATTCTAGTTCCACGGCGTGCTGGGTTGGAGAATTTAAGCAGTGCAGTCACCTTGAAACCTGCTTTCCCCTTGCAAAAAGGGCAACACGGATAATATTAACAATAACGCTGAGTCATGAAGAGGTGAAGAAAATATCATTTTGTAAGCTGTAGAGAGAGCAGTGATCTCATGTAGGATAGTTATCTTATTCTTCTGGACATTTTATTCTTCTGTCTCCCTTCTCCCCCGCTCTCTGACTCTATACTTTCTAGCTGTGTAAAACATCATCTGGGAATATCCGAGATTCCTTATATATAATTGTAGGGTCTTGAATTTCAAACTTCTAATTCTGTTTTTATGTCCATGAGAGCACCAAATTCTTCGCATCTCATTTTCTCTTAAGTGAAATGAGAAGTAACACCCTCGTTTCTTTCACATTAATACATTTTCTTACACACACACACATCTCCTTATTTGTGTCTGTATCTTCATACACATTAAATAACCATTTTTAAAAATGTAAATGGAGACCGGGCATGATGGTGTACAACTATATTCCCAGCATCCTGGAAGGCTGAGGTAAAATGACTGCAAGTTCGAGACCAGCCTGTGCAGTTGTATAACTTAGCAAGACCCTACCTCAAAATAAACAATAAAAAGAGCTGGAGATGTAGCTCATGATGAAGGCCCTGGATTCAATCCCCAGCACCCCTATAAAAATATTCAAAAAGGAAATATACACTGTTATTGCTGACATTTGGGGAGATAGGCTTATTTATGTATCTTTTAGTTCTCTAAAATGTACCTATTTTTTTCTATTTGACATAAATAGTATAATTATATAAATATTTTTCTAGATGTCTATATAATATGTATTGTATTCATCACCTTTCCATCACTGTGGCAAGCACCTGAGATAATCAATTTATGATTGTGAGGAGGAAAGGTTTATTTTTGGCTCACGGTTTTGGAGTTCCATCCATGGCTGGGAAGCCCTTGTCTCTTTGGGCCTGTGGTAAGGAAGTCACATTGTGTTGGGAAGCGTGGGCCAGAGGGAAGTGAAAGACACAGGAAGGTCTCAGGGTCCCAGTGACTCCTTCAAGGTCAGGCCCCAGCAACCTGACTTTCTCCGACTTTCTCACCTCTTCAACAGCACTGCGCTGAGGACCAGATAGTCCGAACTATAGCAGGCACGTTTTAATGAGTTTGTAGAATTGTGCATAATCACACCCATACAGTGTAGTTGATAAAGTAAAACAGGCTCTACCAATAAATAGTTACAAAGGCCGATTAAAAACTGTTAAAATTTTCTTCCCTTCCTTCCTCACTCCCTCCCTCCCTCCCTTTCTTCCTTCCTTCTAGAAAGTTGTTGCACACCCTCTTTCACAGGAGCAGCTGTGAAACCTGGATCTTAAATATAGTATGGCAGAAAAACAAGGTGAGGTTTTTGAAAGGAAGTGGCTTGTCCATACATCCTTGACACAGTACTTAAAACTCTCTCAAAACAATGACACCATGACTTTTAACAGTAATTTCAGTATTTAATGGACAGAGGGACCCCTCCTTGCCCACTGATGAGAGAGCACGAAACATCTAAACACAAGTCTAGCAGTTACCGTTACTCATCTGCAAGCTTCCATTATCTTCTCTTCCTTCCTCTCTCCTTCTTTTACTCTCCTCTTCTTCCCATCCTTACCTTCCCTTTTTCCTTTTAACTTGTTTGGATAATAGATTGATTGATTGGTTGGTTGGCTGACTTGAGTTCCCTAGAGCCAGGACCCTGGTCACAGATAACTGAAGCTTGTATATTTTGTGTTTGTCTCTGTCAGAATCTCTGCTGTGGGTATAAATTTTGTCCTTTCTTTCCAAAACCCTGCTATACTCACATTTCATTTCTTTATATAATGTTTCCATCTTCAGTCCATGTTATTTAGCTATTATAATACTAGTTTATTCAGAGGACAGAGAGAAGGTTTTTTAATTGAGAATTTTAAAGGGGAACTATTATTTCTCCTTTTAAGAGGACTACTGTTAGCTGCTCAACCTCTCACTTTTTTTTCTTTTTCTGTTTCTCAATTTGATTTGCCCAAGTGAGGAGACTACATTCAATATCTCTTTGCTGTGACTTCTGCTGCATGGTTCCGAATGAGTTCCCTCTCTGGCCCTCTCTCCCGGGAGGCCTGAGTCACAGTGCGATCGGCAGCTGCCCGCCTGGGTTCGGCATCCAGCACGCTGGCTCCTAACAGAGCCGAGATTCAACACTAGGAGTATTTTTAGGAAAAAGTGGAGGCCCTGTCCCCACTTTGAGCATCTCTCAGTGGTTTAGTGAAGCAAATATTAATGTTATAAATGATCATCCCTAAGCCTGTCTCAGTTCCAGCCCAGATGGAGTTTTGATTTTAGAAAATCATTCAGTGAAATGTATTTCCTGTGCTTGGTAGTCAGTGATCACTTACCAAAAACAGGAGGTGGTAGGAGAATAAAAATAAATTTAAGATAATTCATATACGCTTAACCTTTACTGAGTGAGTAATAACCAGAAAGGAGTGAAGCAGGCTGTGCTGACCAGCATTTGCACATGGATTCCAGGAATGTGTCTAGAGTTGCCAAAGCACTCTCTGAATCCTACCAGAAGCATCCAGTGGCCTGTTGCTCAGTGGGGAGAAAGAAAGGAGGATGGAGGTGCGGATGTGGTTGTGCTTTAAAACCGTTTTACCCAGCAGTGTGTATAGTGCCAAAAATACAGGACGAAGGGTAGGAAACCTACCTTCTATTCCTGGCCCCATTCGATCTTCTGCAACTTCTTCTTCTTCTTCACGTTCTGTGCTTTAAATCTTTGAAGAAAGATTGTGCATGTTCCTCATTGCTCCATGTTAAGAGAAGACTAAACTAAAATGAGAAAACAGTAAGAGGATTCCCATGAAAGATTGAAAAAATAGTCCTTGCAGTCAGTCATGTTCTAACTTTGTTAACAGCTCTAAATGTCGTTGCATTTGAAAAATCACTGTGAGTTAAGAGCTCAGGTTTAAACCTGGTTCACGTCGGCCGTAGTACCCCTGGGCAGCAATTGAACTGCCAAGGTGCCAGATGCACTTTTAGCAGAAGGTAACACCATCTTGTCAAATTTCCCATACGAATAATGCTGTGAAAATTATATTTCTTAGGGGTTGGGGATTTAGATTGGTGATAGAGCACTTGCCTAGCAAGCGCAAGGCCCTGAGTTCAATCCCCAGCACCCCCCAAAATTATATTTCTTAATAGATGCCTTGTTTCCCAACTCTTGAAAATATGACCAAGAATGGCTTCCTGCCTTTCATTGCCTCATTCTTGGTAGATTTGAGTGTTGTGTCACTGCCGTCTCCTTGTGGGATGGCTGGAAATTTTGTTAGTGTTCAGGAAATCCCTGACTCGTTGAAAGGCCCACAGAGATATATTCCCAGCGTTCTCAGCCGACAGTGGGAAGCAAGTTCTTCCGGAAGCACCCTACAGTTTTGCTGAGGCAGCAAATCATTATGCAGCTAGACTGTGTGGACCGCCTGACCATGCGACATCCAGAGAGCTTGCTGGCCGGGGGGCATCTGGCACACTCGGGGGAGCCCAGGCTTCTGTCCCTAAGGCAGATTTCTTCCTCTTTAAAACATTCTCAATTCTGCTCTGAAGGCCTTTCAGCTGAATGAATCAGGCCCACCCAGATTATCTAGAATACTCTTGCCTTCTTAAAGTTGCCTGGTGAATTAAGGACTTTAATCACATCTACTAAATATCTCCACAGCCACACCTAACTATTAATCGTAGCGACACATGCTCTCTCTCTCTTTTTCTCTCTCTCTCTTCCCCTTTCTCTCCTTCTCTCTCCCCCTCCCTCTCTCCCTCCCATTAAAAAAGAAAGAACAAAAAAAGAAAAATAAAACAAAGTAGGGTCAATAAATATGGATAAAGTGGTATTATACTTGGCATGCTGGGATGTGAGAGGCTTTGCCCACCTGCTCTGGGCAGAGAAACACTGTTTCCCAAGTATGTCCTTTGTTTGAATTCTAAGTTTCTTTGAAGTTAAAGGCATTGGACCACAATACTCTGCCCTCTGCATGGCTGTTAATCTCCCGGTCCTGGCCTTCGTTTGCTGAGCGCAAAGCAAATGGCTCCCTCTCTCCTGTCTGTCTCCCGTCTTTCAGTCCTGGCAGGAGATTTCTGGACCTTTCGGTGGCCTCTCAGTTCCTAGTCATCTCCTTTCTGTTCAGCTGCAGTGTCCACAGCCATGGAGCTTGTCATTGCTTGGCTACTCTGACTCCTTGGTCATAAAAGTGGCCCCTCCCAGGAACCTCCCATATTTCCCAGCTCTGTCCCAGGCACTTAGCTTCTCTCTGCAGCCCTCGGGAAGCACATGTGCCTTCTCTCACTTGTGTTTCTGTTTCCCCATCAGCCCCTCTCTGTATTTCTGTGCTTATTCACCTTGGAGTCTCTGGTTCTGCTCTTCAGGCCACCGCTCATTCGTCTTTCAGTCCACTTTTCCCCAAGTTTTACTTTACCTACCTGCAGCTTTGAAAACCTGCGACTCACTCAGGCCGCCCCACTCACCCTTCGAGGTTACTGCGTGCCCCACTCTCGGTGTTCTGCCCGCTTTTCCAAGCCATCTCCCGAGCTCCTTTCTCTGCTTCTCTGCGAAGGCTGTTTCTGTGTGGTGCTGAGGGTGGATGTGCTGGTGGCTGTCCCGGGGCCTGTTGTCATCCCACTTGGCACATTTGGTTTGGAGACTCTTGCAGGGCTGTGGCCTGACTGCCAGCGCCGTGGTGGTATTTGTATAAATCTGTCGCGCCACGTTTTCTTGCAATCCATTCCAGATGTTTTTAACTGCTTATTGCCAGGTACATTTAGATTTATCATGGAAATCTCAGCCTCATTATGTTCAAGAGAAATTCGTCAGTGTCTCACCAGAATTCTTCTTTTCCTGTGCTGTTTAATTAAATGGTGTCACTGTCTAACCAGTTTCTAAAGCTAGATGTTTAGGTATTATTTCTAGACACTTCTATTCTGTGCGGTCGGTCTTCCCTCCTTCACGTTTCACACATCTTCCTGCTTCTCTGCAGCCCCACTGTTGGTCATCGATTTCAGATCATCAGCAGCTGAGGCTCAGGGGCAAGACCCTCACCCCTGGATCTTGGCAGCCACTCGCCCACTCCCACCACAGTCTATCCACCAGGCTGCTCCTAAACTGGAAATCCGACTGAATTATTCCTAAAACCTTATCTCCCTCACCCCTGGATCTTGGCAGCCACTCGCCCACTCCCACCACAGTCTATCCACCAGGCTGCTCCTAAACTGGAGATCCGACTGAATTATTCCTAAAACCTTATCTCCTTTGCCCAGTAGTATAACACACATATTGAGAAAATAGACTAGGAGCCAGGCACATGGCACATGCCTACGATCCCAGCACTTTGGAAGGCTGAGACAGGCAAATCAAAAGTTTGAGCTTAACCTGGGCAATTTATTAATTTGGTGAGTGTTTTAGTTACCTCCTTGCTTGCTGGGAGACATTACTGAGTGCCCAGAGGAAAGATTTATTTCGACTCACAGTTTGAAGAGGTTTCAATCCATAGTCTGCTGTCTGTAAGGCAGGACAGCCTGGCACAGGGGCCTGGGAGAGGAGAAACAGCTCATGTCGTGACTTCCAAGAGCAGAGAGAGGTCAAGGGGGAGGGAGATGGATGCCCCAGGCCACCCCACCAATGACCTCCCTCTTCTGACCAGGCTTCACTTCCCTACATCACATTTAGCTATAATGTCACCACTGGCCTGATCCTTTGATGAGTATAATGCCCCTGTCCTCTAATCACCTCCCCAGAACCCCAGATATGAGCACATAAGACTTTGGGGGGACATCTAGATAGAAACCATAATGGGGAGACTCTGTCTCAAAATAAAAAAAAAAAAATGAAAGGAAGGCAAGGGGAGGGAAGAGGAGGGGAAGGAAGGAAGAAGGAAGGGAGGGGGAAGAGAGAGGGAAAAGAAAGAGGGAGGGAAGGGAAGGACAATGGAAGGGAGGAAGGAGAAAGGAGAGAGAAGGAAGAGAGAGAGAGAGAGAGAGGCCAGGCGGGAGGGAGGGAGGAAGGAAGGGGAGAGAAAGAAGAAGGAAAGAAAAGAGAAGGAGAGACTCAGAAAGTGAAAGACAATGAGTTTGCCTCTCACTTGCCTGCTATATGAGTAGGCTTTTCCGGTTCAATCTGTCATGTAAGTACCATATAAAATAAGAAATAGTCATAGCGAATGTCCTTTAGATGTTGCCCCTTTGGCGTCTGCTTCTTTGGCTCTCCGTGCTCTGGCCACACTCTGCCTTTTCTCAGATCCACAATGGTACTGAGCTGCCACTGGGCAGTCACAGGAAATTCCCTCTGCCTGGAGCATGGTTCATGCCCTCGCCCTTTATTGCCACATCTCAACGTGGATGCCTTTTCTCTTAAGAATGCCCAGCAACCTTCTCTGGTCTTACTTCAGATGTCCTTGCTGTGTTGTCCTGTGTGCGTTTCTCCTCAAACTTTCTAGTCCTCACGCTTCCTGCTCTCTGAATGCTCCTTCATATACTGCCTGCTTCTCCCAGATGATCACCCATTGGAAGCCCCAGCACAGGTTCCTTCTTTGACTAAAAAGCTGAATGTTTTCTGTCTCTCCTCTTGAAATCTTGGTTATGGCAAAGCAACATTTCTATCCCTTCTTCTCACTTCCCCATGACCCCCACAATGGGATACAGAGGGTGTGTATTGATCCCCAGCTGATTGCACTGTTATTGCTTGGGTGGGGGAAGAACAACAATCCCATTATTAGTATTGCTTGGGAAGAAATTTCTAGGTATATTATTAATAATGAATATTCATGGAGAGCTGCTTCACTTTTCCATCAAGCTTTTGCAGTCTATATATATATATATTTTTAGTAGTTCTGCACGTTGAAAGAAAGTTCACAATTTTGAAAAGGAAATGTGGCCCTTTTCATTAGCCCCTTTTACCTCGTGCTGAGTCATGGATGAGAGCGAATTTGTAGGCGGCGGAGCTACAGGAAAAGTAATACTGTCATTTACACTCGCGGGCTGTTATGCTTTCCAGAAAACTCTTTCCGTAGGTTGCGAAAGTGATTAATCTGCTGTTAAAACTGACAAAGTGGTTCTCTGATAGGAGAAAAAAAATTAAATGAAGTTTTTCTTTAAAAAGCAAGCTACTCTTGCCAGTTTTAGCTTAGAAAAAATAGGTCTGGGTGTCGTTTTTTTTTAAATTTTGGTCTCAGTGTGTGTGTTTGGGGAGTTGGTGATGACTTAAAACAATCAAGGGACATTTTCTATTTAAATTATGGCTTTTGTTTATTGACATGGTTCACTCCTCATGTTATAGCTAAATTATTCATTTCTGCATCCTGTTCTATATTTAGGTCCGTATTTTCAATACTTTCCATACCATGTTATACTTTCCAGCCCCAGATCTTTTCAACTAACCTCTTTTTGACATTAGAACTCATGAAAATGGTCTCAATTTCTTCTACAGTATGAACTTCTGTCTCCCTAAAAAACTTCATTCTTGTGACATTTCTATGATACTTCTTAAAACTTAGACAGAAGTAGTTAATATAATTGAAATGAAGCATCACTTCTTGATGAGTTTAGAAATTTTCTTTTTTTTTAATTTAAAAAATAATTTTTCCCCCTGAAGACTGGCACATAAACATGGAGTTCAATTGTTTTTCAGGAGCCTTCATTTCATTTGGTAACTTAAAGAGCCAAATGAATCAATAATGTTTCATGGTATAATTTAACATTTTTATAATTCTGCAAAGAACCAGTGACTCATTTAGAGAACTCAAACCCAGAGCCTCACTAAGGTAGATTAACATGTTGAACTTACTACATTTTATGGCCTTTAGAATTTTTTTTTTTTTAAAGACAGGATCTCCTGGTGTCACCCAGGCTGAACTCAGAATTCCTGTGCTAGAGCGATTCTCCTAATATCTCGGCCTCCTGAGTAGCTGGGAGTGCAGGTGTGCACCGCTGTGCCCAATTTTGTCATTAGTATCTGAAGCCCGGGTTTTTGTAACAAGTTCTTGTGGATTGTTGCAATGCAGTCCGAACCCTTCTCCCTTTACATTTTTCCACTCCTGAGCCTAAGCATTTTATTTTGGGGTATGTCAGGTTATTTTACTCTTTTTTCTTCCCCTTCTCATTTTGAAAGCTGACTCCTGAGCTTGTACCACTCCCCTTGGCTGCAGAATGCAGTCTTGGGGATAGAGTGGAGTGATTTCTCCGCCACTCTTGACAGCGCTGCCCCCCAGTGAGGGACAGAGGAGACAAGGAGAAATGTCCCCTTCTCTAACTGCAGGGGCCCACACTGGGGAATCTTTTATTCTCAAATTTGAGATATACATGCCGTTTTTGCCCCTAGGGTACATATGCAGGTTTAAAAATTCTGAAGTTGAAAATGTCAAAACCATTTACAGCTGGAAGCCTGCTAAGTATCAGTGTGTATTTCTATGAGTATTTCATGAAGAAAATATAGAAAACATGTAAATGTACTTGTTTTATATCTGAATTGCCAAGATGGTTTCGGTGTTTTATTAAGTGTGAATAAAATTTATGTAAACACGCACTTTTTTTATTTTTTATTTTTTGGTGCCGGGCTTCAAACTCAGGGCCTTGCACTTGCCTGCAGGCACTCTAACCACTGAGCTAAATCCCCAGCCCTGGACACATTCATTTATATATCTATATAAATCTATATAGCAAGCAGCACTTTTAGATGACATCGTTGTATCTTTTCACTTACTTCGAAGTGCTATACTGCAAAGTCTGTGGCTGCATCCTCTAATAAAAGGTTACAGCTATTTTAGAGAAGGTCTCTTTGAGCTACGATGAAGCGTAAAGATTTTTTGCATTCTATTTTATGTAAGGAGGTAATTGCTACCTAAGGAAGTCAGTGTGTGCTGGTTTGTTTCAGATCTCATGGCAACATGCAATAACCTTTAAACCCAGGGCCGGGATGGCTCCTCTTTTGGCATTTTATTGTTGTTGTTGAGATTAGCTATTTTAATATAAATTGCCTGCAGTGTTTCTAATTTGGAGACATTTTGATTTGATATTTTTAAGAAGGAAAGGTTCTATACATATCATGGAAGTGTCATTTTCTTAACTAAATGCCAGTGACAAAATTTAAACCAAAAAATAGTCAGGAAGCAATGGTAATGAGATATGATTATGGTTTAGTGGGAAGAAGAAAAAAAAGCCCTGCAGGGAACAGTATGAGCACAGTAAATTATGAATCACTACTAAATAGGTCTCATTAGTCCACATTGACTATGTTTAATTGACATTTTAAAAGAAACGGGAAAACTTTGTGAAGCATATCGAAGACAACTGGGTTGAACCAATATAAGTCATTAGAATGTCCGTTTTGAAAGTTAGAAATGGTTGCATGTCCATAAAGCATTACCCATTTCACTAACAAATGCTTCTAGAAAAGCATTTTATAAGGGAAATAGACGCACAGAATTCAAGGCACTGTGTGTCAGTTAATTCTGAGTTTCTCCCCTCAACCTGTTGGGCAGTCCACCTTGTGACACAGAGTGAAGAGGTATTGCACTGGGCTCCATAGAAAATACATCGTTCATGTATGTAAATAATGAAACTTCCTTTTCAGGTTTTTTTGTTATACCACTGGCATGTTCAGTGAATGGGCTGCAGGTTGGAGTTACCTTTTAGATATTTTCAACAAAGTAGAGTAGAATTTCAATGTTTTGCAAGAAAAGTTGATTTTACTAAGGACCAGAGAGGGCATTTCTAGTGACTGTTTATTTCCATGTTGCCCTACACAGTCTGCAGAACCAGAGTGCCAGATGCTAAATTCTCTCAGCATAATGCAGCTTTAATTAAATATTCTATTTGCAATACAATTAATAATGTGGTCTGTTTCCATAACTTTATTAAGAAATTACCATAATTTTTATATAATAGGCTAATAAAAAGCCAATGTGTTTTGAAACAGCCTTTCCTAAAGTGGTTATGTGCTTTGTGTCTGTTGAGTTTTGAATTTAGATTAAGAGATCCTGGACCGGAATTATCTGATGCAATGTACTTGGAACTTTAAACCAGCAAGGGATCTTTAAAAATCTAGTATTATTTTGCTTTCCTTTAAAATGAAATAAATTTCTTGTGTTTCAGTGAGCTCCCTCGCTAAGAGGTTTAGGGAATAATTTACCTTCTTGCTTTGTGCTCCCGTCCTCCAGTTTCTCCCCAAAACCCAAAGCAATGCAAACAACGATAATTCCTGGTAAACGGCACATTGGACTGTGATGGTGCATAATGACTGGAAGGTCATGCTTCTGGTTCTGTGGTGCCATTGATGTTGTTTTAATTTTCCCAATGTGTTAACATGATAATTAAATTCCCTTAGCTCTCCTGCGAGGAAAGAATTTTAAATCGTACGACCTGAGGAGAAAAAACTTTGATGCTTATCAGTAACATTACTTTTTAAACTGAGATCATCTGTGGGTAAGGAATTGTGTGTACAACTGTGATGATAGAGTTTTAAGAAAATCACGTTTTGCAAGCTGCCTTTTCCAAACGCTTTGAAAATGTCACCCCCCAGCTAAACAGAAGTAATTTGCAACAGAGGTGTGTATGCCCTTATTCTTAATGTAGCAACATTCCCTCTCTTCCAAAAGTAATTGTTCTCCCCATAATGTCTTTTTATTTTGAGCACTGTGTGTCCCACCCATGCCCTTCTTTTGCCCTAATATTTGTCCCTTAATTGTATCAGATTAGTTGTCAACTAAAATTAATGGCGGTTGTTGCCCTTCACATTTGTCCTCGTCCAATTCTGTAGTCTTGTTTGAGGTGCTTGCCTTTATGTGGTACAGAGAGGTAGCTTACAGAACAACTTTGGACCAACAAGAACTCTGACTTTGGACAAGGTACTTCGGTTCTTTAGACCTTGGTTTCCTCATTCATCAAATAGCTACAAAACTAGGTTCTTTCTAATTTTGAGACCCTAAATTCCAGCCCCAGCACCCCCCTCCTCCCCCAAAAAAAGAAACACGTCCGAAACCCCAGTTTAGCAGCTTTCCTAGAAAGACTCTTTTATGCACTTTGGTGGTGGTGGGGGGGTTCTATCAAATCAGACACGTTAGGGTAACTCCTTTGCCGCATAGATGCTCCTGTCAGGAATTATTGTTGAAGAAAGTAAGAGACACTAGAAAAAGACCTACTGGGTCAGAATTTCTGCAAGTCTATACTGCACAGTTAATGTTCTTCCAGCAGCCTTTTGCTTTCAAACTTTGTGTCCCTCATTTGGGCCTTTCATTACTTGGCTGGATTATTGTAGTAGCTCTTTGCTGGTTCTCTTGATCTTCAACACAAACACATGGCACCAGATTAATATTTCTGTAATACAACCTGATCCAGTCCTCCCACAGTTGGCTTCCTGACAATGTACCTGTAACAGAAGTAGAAAGGAATGTGATAGTAATAAAGGTAATATCAACAATGACTGTTCTTTATATGCTCCATGTAAAATATCAACTGTCTTGAGACAACAAGGCTTTTGGAATTCAGTGTCAGAGGGTTTGAAAGTGAGGTATTTGGCATGGGTCTGACTTAGCATATATATTGTGTGGCTGATTGAAAGAAGGTTATCTGATATACATGAGAAGTGAGTAGGTGGATACTTGACATTTTGTTAGAAATAAATGCCTGGCATTTTGATGTGCTCTTGTACCTCTTCAGATTTCTATTGTCAGAAATAAACAACTTTGTGAAGAGAGTATAGCGTAATTTAAGACAATGTGGAATAACTTCAAGTGGTGCATTCTGGTCTTCAATTTAAAATTAAATATCTGTGATCAGTAGGCGTTTATAACTTTCAAGTGTTTATATCTGTTAAGGCAGATTTACTATTTGGTTACCACACTGTAAAGAGTTTTTTTTTGAAGAATTTAAAATAATTATGGATCTGTGATATAATGTTAAATGAAAATATGATATAAAACTGCATATAACTGAAGTACATATTTATAGTGATGCTCACAGCAACCACCCTTATGCCCACATACACCATATACACAAATGTACATTAGAGTTACGTAGAAAAACTGGCTGGCAAATAAAATTACAAAAGTTTAACAGTTGTTATCACTGACGTTTGGAACTAAGAGGTGTTTTATGTTCTTTATTAATCTTAATATTTCACCACATTTTTTACAATGACTGTCACTGTTTTCATGAAGAAACTGTATCTTGTGTGAGAACTTGCCTGGCTCCCTCACTCACAGCTCTATGAAATAGGGGAAGAATGATGACATTTTGTTCAGGCATCATTAAAATACCATGAAGAAACTCAGAAATAAATACAGACGACATTTTACTATCTTTGTAATTAAAAAAAAAAAACCCAAATAGTTCTGTTCCCTATGATCTGCATATAGTACTTATGAGAAATTGTTTTGCTTTTTAAATTTATTATTATTATTATTATTATTTTAATTTATTTATTTACTGCTGGGATAATGGGTAAGGAAATTTAGCAATAGAATGAATAACTCTAATAGCCACCTCAGATGCCTGGGATCATTTGAGATATTTCTTTCTTCTTGTTCTTTTTCTTTCTATGCATCCCCACCCCGGTCACTTTACTCAACAAGTAATGGTGTATGTGATTCTGCATATCATCTTGAATTTCTATAATGCCAGTCATTCTGGAGCTCACAGAGGCTCCCACACAGACAGATATAGACAAATTAAGGAAACTGAAAGTGTAAATAAAGATTAAAATCGTATTATACTGGGAAAGGGAAAAAAATGTCCAAATGGGAGAGGGAACAAGAGAGGGAGAGGGAGAAAGGAACAGAGGGACAAGAGAAATAAGAAATGGAAGGAACAAATGGAAACAAAGCTTTTGTAAATAAAGAGAGAGGTGGGGGTGAAGGGAGGGGAGGGAAACAGGATAAAAGAAGCAACAAGATACATCATGTACAGGTACAAATCCCTTGTGATGAATGTTATCACTAGGTACATCTAAAATGTACCATTAAAATACAATTTAAAAAATAAATAAATTTTAACAACAAAAAAAAAAGAAAATGGGAAATACTTTCGTACTTGACCGGAGTCTTTGATTCAATCATTCATTCATTGCTTGATGATGTTCTCTTGCCCTGCTTTAGATTAACTTTTGTGCTACCAAGTTCTAATGGTTTTGTGAGGCCGACAGGAGGAATACTAGAACATAGTACGTACTCTGGAGTTGCATAGTTTAAAATCGTTTTGCTCTACCCCGAAATCACATCTGAATATGCTGGATGATTGCATTCATGGAAGCACAGGCTAGAAGATGTTTGAATCCAGCTGCCTATGTGAAGTTTGAAGACACAGTTTTAGCAGGCACCTTGAAGGTGAAGAAGCTGAGCTGCAAGGAGAGCAATGTGCCTGATATCGTTCACCAACCCGAAGTGGAATGAAAGGCCCGGCGTTCACCCCTGAAGCCAGCGTTGCCTGGCTGGCTGGATCTCAGCTCCATCTTTAATAAACGGGCCGGAGTGGGAGCGTTACGTTCCAAGTAGGCTCTGTCAGATTTCTCCAAATCTGAGAGGTTCCTGCTGGGTGTCTGCCTGTTTCTCTGACTGCGTGTGCAGGCACTGAGACCCTGAGGCCGGGACTCCTAGCTTCTTATCCTGTAGCTGGCTGAATCCCTGGTATTCAGAAGGTGGAACGTCAATGGCAAGTAACTATAGGAATGACCATTTGCAAAAGAAATTCTGCAGTCACCCATTTAGACCCAACTAAATTCCACACGCCTTTGCTTTTGGGTGGTAAGAGAAAATTCACTGTGCTCTCTGAGAGGAAAAGCTATTTGGAGATTTTATTGTTTTTCCTTATAAATGAAGCTACTTTGTTTTATTTTTTGTTTTAAATAGAAGTGTATATTCTAATTTTATAAAATAAAATTTAAAAAGAGAAAAAAGCAAAATAACCTGTAATTCTACTGCCCATAGTTGCCTACTACTTGTAGTTTTTGCTTTGTTTCCTTCTTATGGGCATGTTGGACTTTAGTGAAGTTCTATGTGCACTTTGGAATCCTGAAATCTTCTGGAAACATTGTAACATGAAGAGATTAAGCGTCCTATAAAATCTATAGATTGTGAGACTTGCAAAAACAAATCTTAAAAATGGTGCCAGTTATAAACTGAGAAGCATGTCAGTTTATATGCCATTACCAAGGGCCCTTAGTATCAGAGTCTGCCTGAGATCTAAGGCATCCTTTAGATGCCTTAAAATACTGCAATCTTTGAATTAGTTCAGTCATATTCTTTCATTTTATAAAGAAGAAATTGAGACCTAAAGAAAGATATAAGAAAATTTGTTCAGGCCCACTATTTTCAGGCCGTATTCCAATTTAAAATTGTGTGCCAGTGAATATTTATGCTGGGATTTGCTATTGTTCGCTGCTCTATAAAGAAAAGGATAAACTGGTTCTTTATTTTAATGTCTTGCACTGGAAGGTAAGTTCAAATGCTTGAACTCTGTCTGTTATTTATGTCCTGCAGCTGACGAAGAATTCAGCAGTGGTGCCGACTCCTTGCTCATGGCCTAGGCCCCATTTGTTGATCTTCCCGCAGAGTGTGGTCATTTGTGCCATAGTGGAAGGACGACATTTCCTTCCACAAGCTATTCTCAGATTTCCAGCTAATCATGGCTATGGAGCAAATACCAATTATCTTAATACTCCAAGTTCTATAGGATATTTATTGCACTGTATGATCTAAAGTATCAAATAGGGTATATCAGCAAAGTTTTCAAAAATATAAATAGACAATAGCAAAGGGTGCTTTGGGGACCATTCAAACACTATTGCTGCTTCTGTCTCTATCATTTTTAAGAGGATTGTTCGTTACTGTGAAACATGCAGCTAAATGCCCTTCACCTCTGAGGTTAGAATCACAATCTTGTTTTTAAATAGGTGCCCGGATAATGGAGGAGGGAGGTAATCTACCCAAACTGTGTACTCAGTGACTGAGGAAGACAGGCTGAGAGAGACCCTTGCTTCTAGGTCCCCCTCCCTCACCCTTTTCAGGTCACGCCTACTACAAGAAATTGATCTACCCCATGTGGTCATCGCAGGATTTCTCTGGGCACTTGCTGAACCTGCTCGCAATTTATTTTTATTTCTTCCGATAGACGTGGATTTGGCACGGGAGAGTGAATTCTTTCTGGAACAGCAGATGTGCCTGGTACACTCGTTTGCTCTAACCATTTGTGCTGTGGTTGAAAAAAAATTTTTCGAAGAGTGCAGAATCGTTGAAGGGGGAGGGTTAAAAAACCAGAACCATTTTAGCGATTATGCAAAGTTAGAATGTGAGTAATTTTGCTGCAGTTAGTCATTATGTGCTTTCATAGCTTGTTTTACAAGGATAAAGGGATGTGTACAGGTTTGTGAATAGCGCTCTTATTTGTCCCTAATAGTCACTCTTTAGGAAAACATTTTCTACCCTTCCTCCTACTCTGTGGCAAAAGTGCTCTCTCAATTAGCAATTATACCCTTCTGTGATTCAGCCCTTTCATCTGTCTACAATAAGTGGACAAACAGCCTCCATTTCTGAGAACAAATATGTTGGGAGAAAAACTTTTTTTCTCCTATACGATATACAATATAGTTGACATATATTCAAGTCCTAATAATACAGTGATCAGTTGAAAATGAGCATGTTTTCTGCAACGTAGAAACTGTTCAAATGTATAGTGACTCTGCTATGAGTGCAATGTACTCTAAACGTAGTGTCCTTTCAATATTTTATATGAAATATTTAGTACTTTTTAGCAAATCTTTCTCCTGGAACTCTCTGAGGACCCTCATGTACCACCTATTCCTCTTTCACTCTGCTTAGCCCACACCAGTTCCTTTGGAAATATGTGGATGGGGGTCTGTTTGTTTCCACTGAAACAAATATATCTATTTGCTCCCATTCGTGGCTTCCCTTGCTGAATTCCACTACTATTTTGGAAGCTCCTGTGTGAAAACAAAACCACCTGACTTGTCCCCAGTGGACCTTCTTGATCATCTCCATACATTTTTGTCTGGGGTCTCTACACTGAGATTCACTTTTGTTTAAAAATAATATTGTTTGTTGCCTTTTGGTAGACTTGTTAGTAAATCTGATCATTCTAGTGTGATGGCGGAAAGAGTCATATTAATATCTGGAAAAATGAGTTCTAGTCTTGACTCTTTCAAGGCTGCATCACTGAGCAAATCTTTCCTGAGCCCTTTTGCTTAGGGTGAAGGTGAAAATTTATTGTGTTCTCTTTCAGGTCTGATACCCCATGCGTCTGTAAAGACTATTTTATGTTTTAATTATGTACAAATAAATCAATTTTATTTCTTCCTTCTCTTAAAGATTTCTTTATGACTACATCTGCCCCAAATAACTCTGTTCAGACTCTTGTCTCAAAGATAGTCACAATTTAATTTCTACCACCAACCCTCACATTTCCACAAAGGTAGATCCCTACAGGAATTGGGGATTTCTAGCTAGAAGGATCTGCACCTATTTTATTCATTTTTTTAGTCTTTTAATGACTTCTGAGTAGCAGTAATAGACTAAAATGACTTGTTTTATTATAGTGTTTTGTCATAACCCACAGTTCTCACCGAGCTCACCACATTTTGTTATCTACAGCTAAGAAGCTAAAATGTATAAACTCAGAAATTTTTAAATATTAGATTGAATCACAAACCCCTCTTGCATGCCTGGACACCTCTTAGATGCGTGGCTACGGGTATGTCTTCACAAAGCTGATGAGGGATAGAGAGGAGTATAGGGCAGTTAAAAATTAACCAAGTATTCCCATTGCTGTTTCATTTTATTCGATGTTTTTTCTTTTGCAAGATTAGTCCATATCATATTATGAAATAACTTTCCTTCACTAAACAAAAAGTTACAGAGAATCTGTTTGCTAGTCCTAAAGGTAGAATGCTGAACTAGAAAAACCCATGTGGAGCCTAGGAGAAAACAGAAAAAGAACAAAAGAAGTAGCTGTGAAACAATGAATGGACAGGGCTGTGTTAAGGTGAATGCAGCCCATTAAAGAGACATTAGTGGTGGACACTTTACTTAAGCTTGGAGGATCAAGGATCCTTCCCCAAATCAGTACCATTTCGTTTGAAATCTGAGGGGTGAATCCTGGGTAGAGTTGGGTGATGGAAGCAGGATGAAAAAGTGTTCAAATCATGGAAAAGCAGAGGAGCACTGAGCCCTGAATCCCATATGCATGGAAGTAAGAGACTAAAAGTTAAGCAGTACTGTACTTCTGTCAGGAAGGGATTTGGACTTCATCCTAGAATCAATGAGGGAAAATACCAAGAAGGGGAATAGCTGGGTCAAATGGGACCGCTAGTCCTAGTTTTTTTGGTATCTTCCAAAAAGAATTAAAAGCATCATACTGTAGTGATATATGCATACTCATGTTTGTAGTGCAACATTTTGTAATAGCTAAATCTTAGAAACAGCCCAAATGCCACCAACCGGTGAATGGATAAAGAAAAGGTTGTTTTTTTTTTTTTTTTAATACAATGGCGTAGGACTGTGTCATAAAGAACAATAAGCTTGAGATATTTCTAAGTAAATGGATGCATCTTGAGACCATACTCTTACGTGAAATACATCAGACACACATGTTTAAATACACATTGTTTCTCTGGTGTGAAAAACTGAAAGGGTAAATGAGAATCAAAATGTATTATATTGGGAAAGGGAAGAAATTGTTCAAATGGGAAGGGGAATTGGAGGGGAGGAACGCAGGGATAAGAGAAAAAAGAGTGGAAGGAAAAAAATGGAAACAAAGCTTTTGTAAATAAGGAGGTAGGAGGGGTTGAAGGGAGGAGAGGAGAATGGGAAAAAAGAGGCAGCAAGATATATTCATGTACAGGTACAAATCTCCTATGATGAATGTTATCACTGTGTATATCTAAAATGTACCATTAAAATAAAATTTTAAAAATCCACAGAATTGTTAAAAAGAAAAATAAAAGCAATGAAGATGCTCTAGAAATTGAAGTACAGGAAGATCTTAGGGTTAGGTTGGATTTCTAGAGGGATTTTGGTTGCCTCGTAAAGAGTATCTACCATAGGAAAACAAAAGGCAGTTTTCAAAAAAGCAAATAAACAAAACAAACAGAGAAACAAAAAGCCAACCCTCCAAAACTACATATAGTACAGATGTGTTTATATTTGTTTACTTATTTATTTAACTGAAGCAATTTATTCAACTAGGGTACCAATAAGTTAATAGAACTGGAAACATTAAAGGTAATTATTAGAATCAGCAATGTTACAACATCTCACAGAGAGAAAAAAACTAGCATGACCATATTTGTACCATTAAGTCGCATTGCTAAATAATCTTTGAGCTATTTTACAACCTTAAAACATAACTAGTTTGCATAGTTTTTGTTCATGTACACATTATTTTACCTTACTTTTCTTTATAGACCATTATTTTAAGTACCTAGCCCCTTCATTTCCAGAGGAATAGTATTCCATGAGATCAATGTATCATGATTTCCTCAACCATCCTGCATTTTTTTTTCCCTTAACATGCTATAACTTGTAAGCATTTTAATAGCTCTTCATTGCAGGCTTGCACACCGAAAGAATTTCAGCGCTGCTACCAGTCATGTGAAAATGCACCTGTACTCTTCTCACCAGGATTAGGTTTTGTTATTTCTTGACTAAATGGTTCAGCTCTTGGATTTTTCACTAAATCCTTGTCCTGATTGGAGAAGAGTGCTGGGCCCTGGAGATGATTTAGTAAATGGCATTGCTTGGCATGGAAACAGGTACCTTCCTCCCTACCTTCCTAGATTGTAGAGCCTACTCAGATTGGATTAGCCTTCATCACAGTGGCATTTTCTCCAGTGCCAGACACATGCACGCTAGAAACAAAGTGTACTGTATGGATTGGATATTAATATGGGTGAGCCTCAGAGACCTCTCGAGGAAAGCTATTGAGAGAGGTGTGGCACTTGTGAAAAGTGCTAGCTCTGTGAGCTTCAAAATGAGCTGCTAGTTTAATGAATATGTGAGTGCAGGGTCTTACTTGGATCAGTGCTGTTTTGTTTAATATTTAGGGAGTAATAAATAAAGAATTTCAAGATAGCATCTGAGTGCTCCCATTTGACTTAATTTTATTTCTGAGAAAACAACTTGACATGCTGCCATTAGTATCTTCAGTAGTCCAGGGACCTGTTTGTCTTCATAGTATTTTATACCCGATCAGAAGTGTTGTGAGAATTAATTAAATGGAAAAAGTTTTCAGACAAAAACTGCTTCGGAGTGCCACATCAGACCATACTGTTTCCGCTATTCCTGCCTAGGAGGTTATTAAGAAGAGCCTGTCACTAGCTGTAGTGTGTGTTTGCAGAGCACAGCACTGTGAAGTGAACAAGTGCTGATGTGTTGCACAGAAGTAAGGTATTTATGCCCACATCTCTCAGACAGGAAGTCTGCAGAGGACGCGTAAGATTGTTTGTGTGTGTGTGTGTGTGTGTGTGTGTGAGACAAAGAGAGAGAGAAGAGAGGGAGGGAGGGAGAGAATGTGGTTTATTGTGTTCATGAAGAACTGAAAATAGTGTCTGTCATGTCCCTGTATTGGCAGCCATGTTTTGAACTCCGGGCACCCGGTAAAATCATGTTTTGATTTTGAAAGTAGTATTTGAGGTTGGTTTAACTCATCAACAGGTTTCAACTGCTATTTATGAGATTATTTTTCAAAACCCAAATATAAATAAAAAGCAAAATAAAAGAGAGGTGAAAGTAGGGAGATAGATCTTTCTCAAATAGGAAGGAAATCAAGAGATGGAGTGGGGAGAGGGAGGGAAGAGGAAGGGGATTGAAAAAAGGGATTAAGAAGTGTTACGTAGATTTACCAGCTCGCCACAAGGAGTGTAAACATACTGAGATATGTATTAAGAAGAAATAAAATTTAAAAGAAAAAAAAGCAATGATGTACAGGTACAAAATAAATGTGATGAATGTAACCATTATATGTACATTGTACCAATATATGTTCTTAGTTTAAAAAAAATTGCTCTTATTATGTCACCCAATGCAAAATTTTAATCTTTTCAAGATATTTTAAACCATTTTTAATATTTTACTATATCCCTTCCTTTCTTCCGTGATTATACCCATGGAAATTGGGAACGCTATGATTATTTTGTTTGTTTTTTTAAAAAATAACATATTTCTCATACCTTAAATACATATTCTGTATATATGATGTATGTATTTCATAAGACAAAATGTATTTATATAAAAGTAATTTATATTTTCTACATATAAGAAATACTTAGAGGTATATATGTTATTTCTTTGTAATATATATTTAATCCTTTGATTTAAAAGGTAATATGTGTCTGTGATAGAAACCTTGGAATATGGGAAAAATATACAGAATACCTACATAATCCCCCCTTAAAATAAACATGTTTACCTATTTGGGAGTAAATTGTTCCATGTATAAATACACGCATGTATTCATGTGGGGTATAGATAGTTTGTTTGTTGATAATAGATATGAAACAACTCTGACTAACCTGATTTTAAAATATGTAATAGATGACATGATTTCATTGTCATTTAGTATTATTTTATTGTGGTAAAATATGCACAGCACAGATCTGCTCTTCCTACCATTTCTAGTGTTGTGTACACCCACATTGTTGTGCCACTCTCACTCCGCTCACCTGCAGAACTTTTTCCCGTACTGCATAACCAAGGCCACCAAACAGCAGCTCACCGTTCTTCCTCCCCTGCCCCAGCAGCCCCATTCCACTTTCTGCCTTTCTGAGTTTGAGTACCCTCCGTACGTTATGCAACTGAAATCATCCACCATTCCTACCTTTGTAAGTGGTTTAGTGCACTGAGCATAATACCATCAAGCTTTGTCTTGTGTAGCATGGCTCAGAATGTATTTTGCTGAAGGTGTCCCATTGCGTAGATGTACTGCATTTTGTTTATTCACTTATCCACCAGTGGACGCTTAGGTTGCTTCTTTATTTTGCGTATTGGAGATAATGCTGCTATGTACATGTGAACATGACTGTATGAATATTAGTGTCCTCGCTTTTAACTCTTTTAGATATAAACCCACAAATGAATCCCTTGACTATTTATATGTTTCAAAACATTTCCATGGAATATACTATTAATTTGTTTAGGCAATCCCCATTATGCTTATTTAAATTCCTCATAACCATTCACTTTTATAAACTAGATTCCAATGAATATGTCTTGAAACTAAGCATTTATGCCATATGTGGTTATTTTCTCAGCCTAACTTTCTAGAAATGAATTTACTGGTTAAACAGGTATCACCAGTGTTCGGGTCCTAATACTTATCACCAAATTAATGGACAGATTGCCCAATAACATTCCATAGAAACAAACATGAACTGAGTACTGAAATCTAAATCATGTGCATTTTTGGAGAAGATAATTGGAGTAATCCTTTCTGACGCTCGCTCACAGCCCCCAATTCCACATGTAAGATCCTCCACTCTGCTTTAACCACCCTTACCCAAATGTGGTTCTGACTCTGGTTTTGACAGAATCATTTGCTCTTTGCGTGTTTAATTTCTGGTCCCTTTTTAATTTTGGTCCCCCTGAGTGGGTAGGTCTACAATAATTTGTATTTAAAAAGTCTAAATGATTCTGTCGTCCAGCCAGATTTGAGATGCGTCTCCAGAAATGCGTAATAGGATATTCACAGATTGTGCACTTAAGTTGTTAGGCTGTTTTCCACTTCATGGGGTCATGTATTAAGCGGACAGTTTGGGGGTCCAGGATAGTGGATACTGAGCCTTGAGTTATGGAAGACAGCTAGCAAGGGGATTCAAGAAAGCAAAATCATGTCATCCTCTTGTTCAGGACTAGGAGAAATTAATTAAGTAATTTTTGTATCGAGCCCACAGAAAATAGCAAATGAGGCATTGCTTTGTAACTAAAATACTAAAATCTGAGTTTTATTCTCATTGTGCAAACTCAGAAACCAAGGCTGGCCTTCCCTTTATGCAGCTATTATTGATTTTTTATTAGTAAATGTTTGAAGTATGTCATGTAGACATTCCTTATGCGAAGCTGGTACATGCACATAACACATCAGTTCCTTTTTTCATCCCATTTCCCTCCCTCCCGCTCCCCTTTCTCCATCTCTTGATCCTCTTCCCATTTGAGACAGATCTACCTGCCTGTTTTTACTATCTTTCTTCAGTACTACCTGGTCTGCCTCTCTAGTGGACTCAGTGAAGTTCCACTCATTAACAGTATACAGACTGTTCTCTGGAACGCCTGGCGTTTGGGTTTACAGAGGAACAGTATTCGGAAAGTGGGAAGCATGTGGATATCCCTCAACCCTCTGGCTCAGGAACGGCACTCGTTTTCTATCTCAGTCACATAGTACGATCATTATTTGGAGAAAAGTAAACTACTTACTGAAAAAGCCAACAGAGAAAAATCACAGTATTATTCAGTTTCCTTCGTTGTTTAAATTGGGAGTCAAACTAAAGAAGCAGTGTGCTTTTTCCAAAGCCACTGAACCCTAAACGATGGCAGAGCTGGAGTTCTTTCTCTGTAGGTCTCTGGAGTTCCAGTGCACAGTCGTTCAGTTGAGCTGATTACCCCTCGTTGTGATGTTTCCACATTACCAGTGTCTGTAACATAGAACAGAAGCGGCAAGTGATCTCAAGCACTACACAGGGTCTGCAGAAATTCCCTGTTCACAAAAACAAAGACACTGAGCAAACCTTGAAGTCAGAAGAGAAATATTGGATCCATGTTCCACGGGCAGTCCGTGAACTCTTCAGTTCATACAGTCCACCTCACTCCTTTCTTTCCCAGTTATTGACTTGATCATGGCTGTCCTTGCTCCACTTATTTCATTGTTTTTGTTCTAGGAGACAGATATTTTTTCTTTGTCCACATCTTCATCATACATTTCTTTAAAAAAAAAAAAAACTGTAGATAAACTGAAAGTGTCTTTTTTTTTTTTTTTTAATATGTGGTCTAGTTCACTCTTTAATTGCCTGAAGTAGAATGGTCTTTAAAACCCCTAATTACGGAGCCAGACTACCTGGTCTCGAACCAACCCTGGTCCTACATCCTGCTAGTTGGTGACCTTGGGTAGTGACTTCAATTCTCTGTGCTTCTGTGTCTTCGTCTGAAAAGTGGGGAGAGTAGTAGTCCCTATCTCGAGTACTTGTCATGATTATGCATAAAATATATTTGACACCAAGTCTTTCCATAAAGTAAATGCTATATAAATAGTTGTTATTATTGAACATTTTAGAAGTTACTTGTAAATTTGACATTATTTAGTTTGTGTTTCCGGCACAAGGATAACCAGAAAAAGTGGATAACTTAATTGAAAACACTTTATCGGCTCTTCTTCTAATAACTTGAAATAATTGTCATGAAAATATAACTGGAAGTGATACACTCATAGTCTTCATCTTCTAACAAGTCAGTCATCACTCTTTCTATGTATCGCCTGGTCCTTGTCTGTATGACATATTGGGTATCTTCAATTGTATTGTGCAAATGATTGATTTTACATTCCATGTTTTCACTTAGCACATGATCGTTCAACACTTTAAGCAGTTTTCAGTGATCTATAAGTAATGTAGAGGTTTTGAGTTTTATGCTGCTGATTAAATGTAGTCCTTCCATTTTTGTAGACACAGTCCTTCTGTTACTTTAGAAAATTTTTCCCAGTAGCAATCATGTTTCTCATCACATCAAATTTTTCACAAAATATTGAATTAGTAGTAATTTTCTGAGTTCTGTATAACTCTGATATTCTTTGTCTTTCAGTGGCTCTAGCAACCAGTTCAATGTCTGGCAAATTTTCAATAAATTTTTGTTGAATAAATGATTTGGATTGAATATTTGGGGTTTGGTGTATTATGATTACTTGCTGGTTAATTCAGAGGTATTTTATTTCAAGCATATGGTAAAAAAATTATTTCAAAATGCATTCATCTCTTTCCTTTCTGGTAAGTGTATTCAAAATTTATCACTTAACTATTGACTGAGGGGATTTGAGTAAAGTCCAAGTAGAACTTAATTAATATGACCAGCAATATGAAAATAAAGCACCTCAAATGCTTTTTGGAGAAATACTAGTATTAGTAAAATCCCAAAAATGAAATTATTAAGTGATTTAGAGAAAGGAAGAAATTAATGACATTACTATTATTAAGCATGCATTAAATTTGTCACATAGTTTCTTGACTGTTAGGTCAATAAGGGAAATTAGTGCCTATTTTTCGTGGTTAGTTTTAGACTGTCAAGAGAAATGCATTTTTCTTGGGAGATGGTCATTTTTTCATCCATTAAATGCTGCTTAAATGCCTACTGCACGCTATGTATTGATAAAGCCATTAGCGAAACATCGTTCAGTAAAAAGTACCTGTTTCTGCCGACGTGGAAGCAGACACTTACAAGTAAGTTCCATCTAGAAAGGGGAGAGAAAATGGTACCTACTGTGCAAGAAAAACCAGGCAAAATTTGGCTTAAGAACCTGACACTCAGGTTCAGATTTAAGGGATTCTTGAGAACTAACTGAACACAAAATCCAGAGAGAACTGGGGAATATAATGGGTGTCGTCTCTCAGATGTCAGCAAGCTTGACCCCCTCAACAGGAATGGAGGTCACTGTGGGAGAGAGACATGGTATGTGATTCTGAAGGACGGGTTGGAAAAGTAGATGTGAATTCAGTGTTCCACTAACCTGCTTATTACTTTAACACAGTAATGTGATTTAAAGAGAAATTTGAGAGAAATTACTTCCAGTGTTGGATAAGCATAGGGGACATGACAACTCTTGTTGGGCTAGACCCAGATTTTTGCTTAGTCCTCCTGGCCATGCTGCCCCTAAATGAGCCTGTGTGTATAATGCCTGCATCATTCTTGTTGGAATCCTGACTCTGACATCTCTTTTCTATGTATCACTGATCTCACCTCTAGATTCCTTGGGGTCTTCTAATTCTAGTTTTAATTCCTCTTTTTTAGAGGAGACATGTGAGTAGAGTTTCTTTCTTTCTTCTTTCTTTCTTTCTTTCTTTTTATTTTCTTTCTTTCTTTCTTTCTTTCTTTCTTTCTTTCTTTCTTTCTTTCTTTCTTTCTTTCTTTCTTTCTTTCTTTTCTCTTCCTTCCTTTTCTTCTTCCTATTCTATTTCCTTTTCTTCTTTTCCCCTCCTCCCCCTTTCACCCTTCTCCTTCACATTTTCATTCTCCTTCTTTCTCTTCTCTTCCTCCTCTTCTTCTCCTCCCTCCTCCTTCTTTCAACACCCCCCACCTCTCTCTACCTCAAACTTGTAGTTCACAAGCAGTGTGATATTATTACCTTGATGTAGCATCCTTTCCTTCTGCTTGAAGGTGGTCCCAATAGTGCCAACATGTACTTTTTCCTCATTAGCCAGTTTGTTACTAAAATATCTGTGCTGAAGACATTTCTAAAGGATTACCCAGTTAAGACTCCGACATTATTACAGAAGGCATAGAAAAGTCCAATTGAACCTAAAAAATCTTTAAGGTCAGTAGTTTTGGTCAAGTATGTCAGTCATAAAAAACAATGTCAACAGAGATAGAATTGAAACAAAGAGGACGTGAAATTGCTTTCTTTGATGGCTCAAGATCAGCAAAATCCCAGAGTCTATATTCTGAACACTTTACAAACTCCACTATAAATGGGTGCAGTGGTTGAGCAACCAGGTTAATGACAGGCATCCTTTAGGCTGCAGCTGTAAATTCTGTCCCGGAACAGATATTCAAAGTCGTACAACTGTAAAAGTGGAGCCAATCAAATGCTCAAGTAAATAAGAGTCAATACAGGCTTCATTCCTTCAAAGTAACCCTTCTCACAGATGTCTCTTTCTGATGCACTCAGTCACATAGGCACATTCATACACAAGCGCTGTGTTTAAACGTGTTGCTGCGCATTGCAGTTTTCCTATGTTTGAAGGCTGCATGGTATCCCACTATGTGCACACAGTGTGTTTTTTCCCCTTAAACTATTGATGGACAAATGATTTGTTTCCATATCTTGGTTCTTGTGTACAGTGCTGAAATGAGTAGAGGCATGCCAATACCTCTTAGAGTTCTTGATTTGAATTGTTTTGGATAAGTACTTTCAAGGGATATTACTGGACCGTACAGTAGTTCCATTTTCAATTATTTTGAGGAGCCTGCATACTGTATTTTGTAATGTCTGCAGCACTTTGTATTCCCACCAGTATTGTACAAGGGTTCCAACTTCCTGTAGTCTTTTGTTTCATTTTTTTTTAAAATTTTTTTATTATTTTTACCAAGAACATGTATTGGTACATTGTATACATAATGATCATAATCAACATGGTTATTTTATACCTGTACATGATACATCTTGGTTTTCCCCCCTCTTCCCCCCCTTCCCCTCCCCTCTATTCCATTCACCCACCCCTCTGGAGAACATACTATTAAGTGAAATAAATCAGACACTTATTAGTACACATCGAATTGTTTCTCTGATATGAGAAACTGTAAGTGTAAATAAGGACAAAGGGGTAGAATAGATATTTTTTTAAAAAAAGAAAAAAGAGAGATATTATTCATTTTGTTTTTAATAACAATTATCCTGACACTTGTGACGTGCTATCTCAGTGCGCTTTTGATCTGCAGTTTTTCACACTAAGTAACATTGAGCATGTTTTATGTAATTCTTGGCTACTACTGTGTCATCTTCAGAAAAGTGTCTGTTCTGATTCTGTACTTATTTTCTTACCAGCTTATGTTTATTTTTTAGTTTTACTTTTGATTTTTACTATTGAGTTATAAGTGTTCCTGATATATTTTGTAGATTATCCTCTTATTGTAGATTATCCTCTTATTGGATGTATGGATTTTAAATATTCTGTCCCATTTAGTAATTTGCCTTTCTACTCGGTTGATTTTTCCTTTGCTCTGCAGAGCTTTTCAGTTTGACATAGGCCTACTTTTTTTCTCTATACTTTTGGTATCATATCTATGAAATTGTTGCCAGACTCAAAGAGTCTGAGTTTTCTTCTAAAGATTTTAGTCCCAGGCCTTTACATCTTTAAGTTTTAATCCACTTTTAGTTGATGGTGTGCGTAAGAGTCCAATTTCATTCCTTTGCTTGTGGATATTCATTTGTCTCAACACTGTTCTTTGAAGAGAATGTACTTTCCCTGGTGTCCATTCTCACACCCTTGGTGAAAGCCATCAGGTTTATATGTGTTCATTTCTGGGCTGTTCATTCTACTCCATCGAGATGCATGTCTTTTTATGCCAATATCACATCACTTTTATTACTGTAGTTTTGTAATATATTCTGAAATCAAGAATTGTGCTGCACACAGCTTTGTTCTTCCTTTTCAACAGTGATATAGCTAATCATATTCTTTTGTGATTCTGTATGAATTTTAGAATTATTTTTCTATTTCTCTAAAAAATGTTATTAGATTTTTGATAGACATCGCCCTGCATCTGCCAAGCATTTGCATAGTTTGATATTTTTACCAATACTGAGTCTACCATTCCATGAACACAGATGTCTTTCCATTTTGGGGGGAGGGGCTTAATTATTTTCATTTATGTTTTGTGGCTTTTAGTATACACATATATAGCTTCTAGGTGTTTTTTTTTTTTTGGATGCTATCAAAAATAGATTCTCTTTAATTTTCTTTTACAGTTCATTAGTAGTGCATAGACACACAACTGATTTTTCTATTAGTCTTTGACCCCCTTTGGGGAGAACCATATATTATTTTTATCTACCATGTTAATGAATAAATATTAGCCATTATCAATATTTGTCCATTAGTGTATTTTAATTTTGTTTCATTGGCAGTAATCATCTCTCTCTCTCTCTCTCTCTCTCTCTTCTACTTAGGGCTCTGCTAGTTCAACAGCTTCTCCTCCAGTCGCCACCCCTGTCACAGGACATAAAAGAATGGTCATCCCAAACCAACCCCCTCTGACGGCAACCAAAAAGTCTACGATGAAACCTCAGGCTTCACCCCAGGCTGGCCCCATCCCGGTGGCTCCAATCGGAACCCTCAAACCGCAGCCTCAGCCAGTCCCGGCCTCCTACACCACAGCATCCACCCCTTCAAGGCCCACCTTCAATGTTCAGGTGAAGTCAGCCCAGCCCGGCCCTCACTACACGGCCGGCCCCTCATCGGGACAGACGTATGGCCCTGCGTCCCACGGCTATAACACTCAGCCAGTCCCTGTCTCCGGGCAGTGTCCCCCTCCTTCAGCCCGAGGAGGCACAGATTACGCGTATGCTCCACCCCCAGGACTTCAGCCTGAGCCTGCATACGGTTACGCCCCCAACCAGGGACGCTATTACGATCCCTATTATGCAGCAGGGCCAGGGTTCGGGGGCAGAAATGACTCTGATCCTGCCTATGGTCAGCAAGGCCACCCAAATACCTGGAAGCGGGAAGCAGGCTACGCTCCTCCTGCGGCTGGGACTCAGAACCCGACTGCCATGTATCCAGCCGCTGGCCCCAAGAAGACCTACATCACGGATCCTGTCGCAGCCCCCTGTGCGCCGCCGCTGCAGCCAAAGGTAAGAAGTTCATCAGCACGTCCGGACGCAGAGTGCTTATCTCAATCTGCCTTCCCCGGAAAGCGAAGCTGAAGGCAAAACTGCCTGTGCTTCTCTTTTGTTTTGTTAACAAATACAACCCCAGGAAGATGAGTGAAGTACATACATTACTAATATGGCTACTATTTATTATCCAGGGCAACTCATTGCTCAGGTTTGAAAAATTTTCCTCCAACAAGCCATAGGAACCCTAGTATGTCAGGAAAACGTGTTCTAGGGGAAGGAAGAGAATGCCATTTATCTTCCAGCTCATGCATCCTATTGAGCAGAGCATCCCTCCATGCAGAAGAAGCTTCCTCATACATAGGGCGTTGGCTTAGATACTAAATAAGTGTGCATCATGTTACGGCTTTTGCAGATACCGGCATTTCCACATGTACCAGTGAGAGGTATGCAGGGTACTCCTCGGGTGAGCACTATCAGGCTGTGCCTTTGTCAAGGTGGGCGGACCTCAAGCCGTGTTGGTACCTCAGTTCTGCTAGAGTAAGACAAATGGCTGAGGACTTAGGAGACGAGAGATGCCCAGGGGTTCAAGGCACTGGGTAGCAGTGTCAGGGGACTTGTTTATTGCTCCTTGTTTCGCCACGAACTGATCCTCCAGAAAGAATATTACTCTTCCACCTTTGATCCTATTAAGCAGTGTCGGAAAATTCTTGTGAGAGATAGTTACCTTGTGTTGTCTGGCTTAATTGTCAGTACTGCATAGATGCCTTTTAACTCAACACACTCAGTTACTTCCTCTGACAACATAAAATGTAATCCACATTTCCTGATCTCTAAATTTTGCTTAATTTTGATTAATGTATATGTAAATTTAAAACACTATTATATATGATTCTCTTAGGAAAAAATTTATGTTAACTTACAGCAATCTGGGTATATCAATCTATACTTTCAACTGTTAATTTTATGAAGTCTAAATATCCATCGAGTATTTCCAGTGAACAGTAAGCTTGCAAATTGAGATGTGCCACAAGATTGGAATATGGCTCAGATTTGGAAGACTTAATACCAGAAAGAACATAGACTATCTTATTAATATTTTGAAATTCTTTTTATTTGAAAATAATATATTGGTTATACTGATTTAATAACATATTATTAAAGGTTAAAAATAATACTATGCATCCATACTCAGTAGAGTTTAGATTTTCCATGAGTACTTAAACAAACCCAACGTTATTTCCTCCCACCGTGGCGGTAGGAATCTGTGAAAATTACTTAGAAAAGAGTGAGATGGTGGAAGTGAACCAGCTTCCCCAGACTGGATTGAAGCTGAGTCCTCCTTCCCTTTGAGTCAGAGCTATCGGCTATCAGAAATCTGAGAGCCCTTGAATAGCCGAAAGGTAAATTTGGCGGATGGATTAGAGTAGAAGATCAGGTTGTGTATTTTTTATTCCTTTCCATATTTTTGACAAGATTATCAATTTCAGAAATGATGACAGAACTTTCCCACGAGGTCTCGAATGGCAGTTTCTGCTTCATTCAGGGAGCCCCAGGTGGGCACCAAGTCCCTTGAGGGCTTGGAGCTGCCCCCAGTGCAGCTTGTGAAGAGGCAAGGACTCCACCAACCTCATTTGTGCCCACTGCAGACAGCGGGCCAGCCGCAATCATTCTTCAACATGAAGTGTCCATGTTACAATCTCAAGTGATTTTTGCAGCATGCTCTGTGTTTTACAAACTCCATAGGAAAAGAAATGTTACTAAAATGGTTTGTGTTTGTCTGAGATAGTGAAGCTCCACAGGCTTACCCTTCACTAATATCACACAGAAACAGTTTAGAAAAATAGAAAAATTGATTATTTAACTTTACTTCACTTTTATACAACTACAGCAAGTTAAAATTACAGTGAGGCTGGGCGTGGTGGCGCACGCCTGTAATTCCAGCATTTGGGAGGCTGAGGCAAGAGGATCACCTCGAGTTTGAGGCCAGCCTGGGCTACACAGTGAGTTCGAGGCCAGCCTGAACTACATAGCAAGACCCTGTCTCAAAAAAAACACAAAAAATCTTAAAAAAGAGCCGAACCAGACATGAGAAAAAGTAAAAATACGTCTACATGGAGGGTAATTGGGTGAGAAGTACAGAGCCAAGTCTTCAAGGGCCCTCTTGTCCACTTATGACACAGAATACACTGGACAGTCCCTGTTCAACATCTGGAACCAGTCCATTGCCAAGGAAAAAGAATGCCCATTGGGCAGCCTGCCTCGGAGATGTTCAGTTCAGCTGCGTTATTAGCATTTGATCTGTCCTCACCAACCTGCTTGGGGTGATGGGATGGATTTTTATTAACCACTCACCAGAAGTCGTGAAACTTTCTTTTGCTTCTATTTCAGTGAGGCAATTATCCAGAATGATCTATGACATTATTACAGAACTTAGATATCAGTAGATCCCGTGCCCCTTCAAACTTTTGGAATGTTTGCTTTTCAACAATATCATGTGTTTTCACATCATATTCAATTGTGTACTTTAAAAAACGATAATCCAGTCATGTTCTATTTTGTCTTAATTACTAAGGGCAGTGGTTAGAGGTTGATATTTAGCCATCTGTCTGTGCTTTGGGAAAGGAGGGAGAGACGAAGCTGCAGTTCGTGTTCTGTGTGCACCGGGGAACTGACTGGTGCAACGGGCGCTTTCCCAGTTGGCCTTTGACAGAATACTGCTGTATTCAACTGCCCCTCTACACAAGGACCCTCCTGTCCCCATATTGGTTCTGTGTGGCTTCATGGCAGGACTGCCAGTTTGAGGAATGAGCTCCTCTTAATTCTGATCCCACTTCTACCTTGACATCCCTCTTTCAGTTTGAGCCACTAAACCTCTGTGTGCTGTGCTTTCAACCTCAGAGAAGTGAAACATCCTCCCCACTAATTAATTAATGATTGCGAAGGACTTTCTTCATTTCCAATTTTGTGGTGACCAGTGGAAAAGTTAACCTTTGTGTCTTAAAACAGTGATCTTTTATCACACTGAGAATTTCTGGGGAATTGGGCATTAAAGTCACTGAAGAAAAAGTTTTTAAGAAAATAAAAAATAAATCTTGCCTATGTTTAAAGCTGGCTGCTTTAATTGTCCTACACTGTAGTGCATATGAAAGAAGAGCGAGTAGGATTGTATTTGTGTTCCCATAATGTGCTGTGCCACGGATTTGCATGCTACAGGAGGCCATAATGTGTTTCTTGTAACATCTGAGTTGAGTTCCTTGAAAAATGCTGTTCTGAGCAAGTCCTTAGAGGGAGGAAATGGTCCTTTCTCACTGGAAATCCTTCTACAGGTCCAGTAGGCTTTTTCCTCTGTGCTGATTTCTAAACACGAGTGTTAACTCCGTGCGTCACAGGAGACTTTGATCCTGTATGTTATTTTTACTTTCTTGTGAAATGGGTATGACATTAGCGCCATTTCCATATCATAAAACCTGGTCTAGACTAGCCAGTCTCAGCTCTGTTCTGGGGACAGTAATGTTCCACATAACACAGACAAGCCCTGGTGCTGTGCACCACAGAGACCTGGTGAATTCACTCCACTCAGTGTGGAGGTTGCATCAAATTCTAACAGCATTTATTATTTAAATACCTTGGAAAAATCTTTAACCACGATGGGAATTTAAACATCAACAAACCACCTCTCAGTAAATGTAACACTAACTGTTTCTCTTCCATAATGAGAGCAGATCATGGATTTTCATTTGAATTTGAGGTTTGAGGGGTGGGATATTTTGTAGTTTAGAGAAGAAGAACTGTTGGGGTCATTGCCAAAGGGACTCCCAGACTGTATTTTGTCAAGACTTAAAAATATATATATATTTGAGAGTGTCAGTAGAGTAGCATTTTGTATGTTGCGCTAGCATCAGAATATTTAAATTTTGTCAATGTATATATTGGGTGCCCTGCAGAGGATTATTGACGATTTAAAGAGAACGGTCGTTATGGTAATCCCCGTGCTAATCGTCTCAAGTTTAGAGGCAGAGCAACCAAAAAGAAGAGTTGCTTTGGATGGGCAGAGAGATGGATACAGAGATGTACGTCAGGTAGGTTGCTAACGCTTGACAGATACATGTGCACTGAGAATGAAGGAAACAACACGAGTGGGCCAGTGGCTGTAATATTAGTAATTACTCGTTGGCTGTAACATTTTAGTTTTCAAATCACTTAATAGATATTACATACATTCATGAACAGTAAGTTCATGTAGAGGTTTTTACCACTTAATGATCAGGGTTTACAAGCTCAGCGATGAATGAGTCACTCAATGAGGCCATATGTCCAGTTCCTGGGAGAGCCACAACCGCAGGTCAGATCTTCTGAACACTGTCCCTTCGCCTTTGCTGTGACAGCTCACTAGACACTTGTGTGACTTGCTATTGCGGTGGCAGGAACTCCCATCAGCATCACCCTACAGGGCTCTACAGCATGGATGAGATCCTCACTCAGACAGGAAATGCCCATGAAACCCCTGTCATGTGGCTGCTTCTACCCTGTTAACCCACATGTCACTTGCCCCCAGGTTTTTTTTAATTTCACTGTCCCAAATCTGTTTTCTTATCAACTTCCTACTTAATTGTCTC
Source organism: Hystrix cristata (assembly GCA_004026905.1). NCBI lineage: Eukaryota > Metazoa > Chordata > Mammalia > Rodentia > Hystricidae > Hystrix > Hystrix cristata. Next base: position 39,667 of record PVJO010013239.1, read on the forward strand.
CATTTCTCACTCCACCACTGAAATGGCCTCTTAATCGATGTCTCTTTCCCTAGCCAGCTTCTACACCCATTTCTTTTATACATACTATTCTGCTAATCTTTTTATGGTACAACTCTGTCCTGGTCATTAATTGCTTTTTTCAGATATTAAGAATTTTTCAACTAACTGGGTATGGTTGTGCCCATGTGTAATCCCAGCACTTTGTGAGGCTGAGGCAAGTGGATCACAAGTTCTAGACCCCATCTCAAAATAAAAATTAAAAGAGGGGTTTGTGGATGTAGTTCAGGCCCTGGATTCAATCCCCAGTACCAACCCCCCCACACCCCCCCAAAAAAAAGAAGAGGGAGAAAGAGGGGCAGAAGGAGGAGGAGGAGGAGGAGAGAGAGAGAGAGAGAGAGAGGAGGGAGGAAGGGAGGGGGGAAGGAAGGAAGGAAGGAGGGAAGGAAACAAGTAAAAGGGGGAAGGGAGGAAGAAGGAAGAAATTGTCAACCAACTATGGATTACATTGAAACTTCCAATTGACTTTCTAGTTTTTCTTTGCCTTGGAGTATCCTGGCTTGCAATTCACAAGCTACATTCCTAGTTGATTCTCATCTATGTAGCTTTGCTCACTGAACAACTTCTTCCTGGAGTGCTTTCCAGTCCTTCAAATAAAGAAAACGTTTGCACATCCACATGTGACCCATTAAGACCCGGCTAATGTTAATCTCTCTCGTGAAGATTTATCCTCTTGTTAAAATCTAATTGCACATTATCTCATTCTCTCTTCTGGAAGTTGTCACACTTTTATTATACTAGAGTCATTTATTTATGTACCTGTTTTCAAAAATAAAATCCCCTGGTGTATATAATAAGACTCTCACTTTTAGGGGACATAGGTGCTATCTCAAACTTTGTATCTCCAGAGTAGCTAACATAATACACAGTACATTCTTGTTTAGTGAGTATACTTAAAGAAATTTCTTTTATTCTCCTAAAATAAATAATCTTTATAGCAGAATTTAGCAGATTTTTTAGCAAAAATACCACACTTAAAATTTGTTCAATCAAATGGATTTTGTGACCACAATAACACAAGCATTGTCATATTATCAAGTCAGTATTCAAAGTACCTGGGTAACTTTTCATGACTTTAGTAGTTTATCTTAATTTATCATTATTAATAAACACATTATTACTAAAATTTGATTTCACTAATTTTGATTTCACTAATTTCACTAATTATCATTAATAAAATTTCGATTTCAAATAAAATACTTATTTTACTCTAATTCCCTAGGCTTTTCTACATGATCATCTCATCTACAAATCGTTGATTTTATTTTTTCTTGCCTTTATGGATAAAAGTCTGCATCAACTTCTTGTACTTGAAGGATCAGCTTCATGATGGAAGAAACTGTATTCTACAAGTTCAAAGGATGTAAATTGAAACACACAAGAAACACTTATTATCTGTGCCTGTCGACTGACCTAGTGAAGCCACCAGATATGGGAGCAACTTTCAGAAGCATTAAGTTGTGTCTGCTTAGTTGAGAAACCTGGGTCCAGCAGAGCTATTCACATTGAAAGATGTGCATAATTGGCAAGTGGCACACTTGAGTGGAAAACTAACTCTCATTTCTATATCACACAGCTCTTTTCCACATTGCTTCAGAGTAGTTTAAGGCAAGTGAGGTCAGCAGTAGATGATCTTTTAAAGGTGTAATGATAACTATTGGCAATTTTAACTTGTCTACTTGATTCATTCCTCTCTAGTCACGTTTGAGGCCTCTCAATAATAGAACATGGCCCATGTTCTGGTGTCCCTTGTTCTGTCTCACACGCTCCCTCCTGATTTTAAATGTGTCTTTGTACACTGGGAAATATCTATGAATATTAGTTAATCATCCAAACTTTTTCATATAGGTATTGAGATATTTAAGATATCCCAAGTATCTGATGTTTTTAAAAATTAAATAAATAATTTTAATGAAAGATTCTAGTAATCTGACTTTTCTGGTTTTCAAAAAGAGAAAACTTCCTTCAATTTGATTTTTTTTTTCTGTTTGTTTTATTTCAACTTCACAAGCAAAATAACTGCCTGACTTACTGCTATATCCCTTTGGGAATCATATTTCCTTCTTAGCCATCTGCAAACACTCATACTTTCCTACTTCAGAGGGAAGAAGATAGTTGATCTTTTCTGAAGCAACAGATATTTAGTTATTATGGATGTATACTCCTCAGTAGTAAATATCAAAGCTTTGAAATACTTTGTGTCTAGAATATTAGGAGGGGGTTAACTTTCCCAGTATTGAAAGTTAAATGTACATTTTTGAAAGTCATTGTCCAAGAAAGCAAAAATCTTCTTGTTATTTTATGTATGGTTTTCTGAAAGATGGAAAATCCAACATTTTGCAATATTCTTAGCAAATAATATGGTATTTGCTCTGTTTCATCCTTGGAATTCCAGGAATGTCCTTTAGAAAATACAATTTGTTTTATTTCAGAAGATTGCTGGCTTAAAATGTTACTTAGTTTAAATGTATAATAATATAATTTTATGGACTATTACATTTTTACAATATCTTACATATTTACCAAACACTGTTATATAGGATGAAAGTACCACATATTCAGAGGCACTGTTTCCTAGTACCTTGCTGATGCTGGATGCCAGAGGGATGGTCAGACCTTGGATCTTCTCCCTAAGATCAGCGCAGTGTTTTATTCCCCTCTGCGACTCGTCCCTCCATCCCTGTCTGTGTTTCTGTGTTAGCTTATGGCACAGTTGTGCAAACATAAAATATTCATTGAGCCCAGCCATCTAGAGACTAAAACTTTAGGTTTGTATTTCTAGAACGTATCATTTTTTTTAACATTATTCAAAACCCAAGACTCAGTCAACCTTATATCAAGAGTTAAGGAGTTGAAACTATACCCTAAATCTAAATTCAAGATAATAGGCCCCTTTTGCTTCAGTCTTTATAAATATTTGAAGTATTTTTATCTCCTCAAATATAGAATCTCTCTTTTTGATGTGCATTTAGGGATTATTATGAAAGAATAAGGACTAGGTGTGGTAGTTATACTGTTTATGGATATACCAAATACCTAGTCCTAATTTTTTTGTGGTGGGATGGGGATTTAGCTCAGTGGTAGAGCACTTGCCTAGCAAGCCCAAGGCCCTGAATTCAATCCCCAGTACCCACCTGAAAACAAAACAAAACAAAAAAAAGCCTAATTTTTTGTGGTGTCTACACGTAGTCTTCAGCATAAACTTGGATGGCATATTAGTCGGCTTCCTGTAATTTCAACAAGTACTTGAGATAATCAGCTTGTAGGGGGCAGTTTACTTTGCCTCATAGCTTTGGAGGTTTTGATCCATAGTTGTTGGCCTCATTGTCTTTGGGCCTCGTGGGCGACAGTGCATGCACATCATGGTGGGGAGCACACCGCAGAGCAAAGCTGGTCACCACATGGCCAGGACATGAAAAAGAAAGGAGGAAGAGAGCAGGTTCCACAGTCTCTTTCAAGGGAGTGTTCCCAGTGATCTAAAGACCTCCCATTGCCCCACCTCTCCAAGGCTCCAGAGCCTCCCATTAGCACCAGCCTACGGACCAGGTCTTAAACATGTGAGCTTTCGGGGGATAGGGGAGACCCAAACCCAAACTACAGAACATGGCATTTATAGTTTTGCTCCGAGGAGACCCCCCTCCTTTTGTGTGTGTGTGTGGGCAGGGGGTCCTGGGGATCGAACCCGGGCCCTTCTCATTGAGGTATGTCCCTATACCTTTTTAAATTGTTTTCTTTTGGGATGGGGTCTTGCTAAGTTGCCCAGGCTGAGCTTGAACTTGCAGTCTTCCTCTCAGTCTCTCAAAGTGCTGGGATGACAGGAATGTGTTGATATACATGCCTAGGAAACTTTATTTTTAATCCTGTTACTGGTCACATCCAAAGACTATAGATATATGTCCTGTAGCCTATCTAGGAAGCAACTGGTGTGGTGGTGACTTCCTGCAAGGACTGGAAAGTAAGAATTGGAGATTTCAGGAAGGCAACCTGGGGAGTATGGACCAGGGCCAGAGAAACTATGGCCTGTGGGCCACTCTGATCTGCCGTTTGGTTTTGTAAATAATGCTTGATTGAAATGCGTGCATTTTCGGTTGTCCACATATTATCTGTGGATGTTCTCACACCACAGCAAGAAAGCATAGAAGGGGCCAAAGAAACTGCAAGGTTTGTGAATCTCTGTACATGATCTAATTCCCTGGACAGAAAAAGCTTCCTGACTCCTTATGTAAAATATGGGAAGCACTTTTCAAAGTCTCGATTTGCATTAAAATTTCCTGACTATCCCTTAATTGTTCTATGTTATCTATTAGATTTTCAATCTTGAGCTGGAGTATGTTCCAACAATCGAATTTTCAGATTTTCTGATATTTTTCATAGCTTTTTTTCATTCCTTTTTTACAGTGTGCATCCTAATGGGTATTTTTCTGATATAATATCTTTATTGAGATAATTTGCATATAATAAAATTTATGCATTAAAAATGTGCAACTAACTTCTCATGTATTAACAGTCAGGGAGCCATTGCCACAATTTCTTTGCCACAGAATGAAATCCCGTGTCCATTCGCAGTCACTTTCTGTTTTCCTCAAACTCTCCAACTACTCATTTGCTACAGTCTATGTCTATATATTTACCAGTACCCGACGTTTGGAATCATACAGAATATGCCCTTATGTGACTGGATTCTCTAAACTAACATTTTCTAGGTCTGTCCATGCCTTAGTACATAGGAGTACTCCAATACATTTGTTGCAAAATAATGTTTATTGTATGTATATGCTACATTATGTTATCCTTTAAATGAGTTGATAGCATTTGAAGTTTTCCTACCATGTCCAATTATGAATAATCCTTCTATTAATGTTTAATAGAAGTTTTTTCTAGACATGTATTTTCAGTTGTTTTAATGATAGACCGAGTAGTGGAATTACCAAGTGATGGGATCTTACTATTCGGTGTTTGAGGACTGCTGGAGTTTTTTCCAAAGGGTCACATGCATTCCCACCAGCAGTGTTAGGGGGACCCCAGTTCCTCTACATCTTCTTAGCTTGTTTGGTTTTAGTCAAGTTATATGTCCTTCTGTCCCAGTAGGAACCTGTGTTCTTCAAGAAGAAAAAAAGTATCTATTTAGGGTTTTTTTTGTTTTGTTTTGTTTTTGGTGGTGCTGGGTATTGAACTCAGGGCCTTGTGCTTGCGAGGCAAACACTCTAACCACTGAGCTAAATCTCTGGCCCCTTAGTTTCATTTCTTGAGAGCCAGACATAATACCTTTAACATGTCACACACTCCCTCCTGAATAAGTTAATTATTAAGTGAATTGACATGGATCTGTGAGCTGTTTATGTGTGTTTTAATAGGTATATTTTTACAGATTTGTTTTCTAATTCCAGTTATGTCCATCAATGTTCTTGGTGTCTTTTACCCTTCCAACGCCAGCGTGTATCGCTAACAGATTAATCTTCATTTAAGTGTAGTCTATCTTAGTCACTTCGGTTGATTTTCCAGCCTATGTCTTTGTAGTTTTTTCTCTCTTTTCCTGTGGTCAGTTGGAGATTACTTTTTTTTTGTCTAGCTTAGCACAGCAAAGCATGTTTCATCACCAAAGGCCAATAATGAAAATACTAGTTCCTGGTCCCCAGCCCCAGGATAGCTCCTACTACAAACAGTTGTCCCTTTCAATAAAGGTCATTTGGCTTGACAGGAGCCCAGATCTTCAGCACAATTCATTCTTGCCTCTTTCACTTAGCAAATATTTCCATCTTTCCTTTAAATATAGCTAAAACCTGACCACTTCCATCAATGGCGCTGCCTATATCCTGGCTTGAACACAACCCATCTCACCTGGATTATCACAGCTGCTTCCTCTTGCACTGCTCCTTCCACCCTCATCCTCTCCTGATCCTTCTCTCTCATCACAGAGTGATCCTATGAGGCCATATTATTTCACTTTCCTGCCCCAGACCCTCCAATGGCTTCCCATCTTAGACTGAAAAGAAGCCAGTACTGTGCGTACAATTCCTGTGTCTACTCATTAACTCTCTGACTTTACCTAACCTGTCTTCCTTCACAGACCCTCTACATTCACCCATGCACCTGGTTCAGGGCTTGCTTGGAATGACTTTCCCCTCATAACCACATGGCTCATTTTCTTACCTCCTACAGGAATTTCCTCAAGTGTTACTTAGTAGGAGAAGGCTTCCTAATCCGATTATGTGAAACACTTCCCCACACTACTGTCCCTACCCACCTTTACTTTTTCATCTCCCCTTAGTATTATCCTTGTCTAAAATGTTATATATTTAAATGATGGGTTCTTTATTCCTTGCCCCTAGAAGGTAAGTTTCAAAAAAGCAGGAAACTTTGTGTAGTCTATTTACCTGCTAGACAACAAGCAGTACCTGGCAAATAGTAAGCACTCAGGACGTGTTAGTAAGTGAATAAGCATGTGCTGGTCTGAGAATCATCCACTCTGAAAACAGTTTATCCAGATAACTTTGCAGTATTGTGATAGTGGCTTTTGCTATGTGGATAAGAATACAATGTCCTCAAGTTCTACCATATATGGCATCCGCTTCGTGTATGATTTCCCTGTTTTCCCCCTTCTTCTGCTCCCTAAGCTGCCCAGCCCTCCCTTTAAACCTGCGTGCTATCTACTTGAGTTCAAATTCCAAACTACGAGAAGAAATTGTGACCTCAAATGTGATGACAGATACGGAGGTACTTTTTGTCTATAACGTACCACATTTACATAAGGGATTATTCTTATACTTAGCAAGGCTTCGGCTAACAATGGGGACTAAAAATTTAAGTGATAGGTGGTCTTGTTAAATGCTGATTATTAAGTGTGGATTGACTCACGTAATCTCCTCATTAACACTTTCAGGTAGATATTGTGATGGTTTTCAGTTTTCGGATAAAGGAACTGGCACTTGGAGATAAGAAGTAGTATGCTCAATCCAAAAACCATTTAATGAACTTTCATAAATATAAACAAAGCCAAATGTGAAAACAAAAGAGGACAGTTTTATTAGATGCCAGCACATGGTTCATTTGTTCATTCACTTAAAAAAAATGTATTCAAATCCTACTTTTCAGTGCTTTGGTTAGATTGAGCATCTTGATAAAATTGTTTTCTTGAAACTTATATTCCAGAATGGACAATGTAGCTACAAGTGTACCTTGACTTAGTAAAATTGTCTTACATGTGTTATGTGTCCTGTTAGACTGCATATATGATAATTAATCATCTGCATATATGATAATTAACTTTATAAGGTCTTATAAATAAATAAATGAATCCGATGCCCGAAAAATAAAAGGGGCATGGAGAGAAGGGGAAAAGAATTGAAATGTGTTATGTACACGTACCATTCTGTACAGTGAATATAATCATTATGTATTGTAAACATGTACTCATAAAAGTCCGAAAATTTTAAAATGATTTGAAAAAGAAAAACTAAATAATCAACATGTCTAGTTCTTTGGAAAAAACAAAACAGACATCAGTCAGGAAAAAAATAAGCCTTATATTCTAACTGTTTCAGAAGAGAGACAATAGGGCATAATTTCAGGCAGTTATACTTGCTCTGAATCATCATAGACATGTTTTAATAATGTGACTGGTGTAGGTAGCCTACTCAGAGAAAGTCTTTGAAGAGGTGACATCTCAACCAAAACTTTAGTGATGTAGAGAACCAACCCTTGTCAGCTCAAAATGAAGAATATTCCATGTCACGGACAGCGCAGATGAGTCCTCTGAACTTGGTATTTATAAGAACAAAAGGAAAGTAGGAAAGTCAGGGTGGCTGCAACAGTCAGTCAAGGAGAATGGAATATAACAGTGGAGAGCTAAGATACGGGCCCTGGTAAGAAGGTTTTCATACATTCTGTGTGAGATGCAAATCCACTGGGGTGTTTTTAGCAAAGGAGAGACATCCTCTGATTTTGTGTTAAAATGACCCAGTGACTGTGTGAGATTGGACTGGATAACGGAAGATTTGTTAGGTTGTGATGTACTGGTGGTTTTCCTTATAACTATCAAAGAAATGGCCTTCTGAACATTCTATGTAGATAGAAGAACTTTGACACGAAGAAGTGTACTAGTATGAATGATCATAATTCTAGAGCTTGTATCTCCAAATTCCTACACTCATGTATTTAAGCAGAATCTCAGCATCCGGCTGTAGAGTTGGTGGAAGGTTATGCTTGTTGGGTGAGTGTGCAAATATAAAATACAAAGCACAAGTTTTCTTTTGAGTGCCTGGAAACGTTTTCCAAGACAAGCCTTTGTGAAAGCAGTAGTGATTCAGGAATTATGCATGTGTGGCCTGAAGTAGGCTTACACACGTAAAAAAACTTTCACATTTTAATTACTCTTACAAAGAAGATATAGTCTGGCAACACTATTTTCAGTGTCATTTGAGCAGTTAAAACTCCATGCTCTGAAGTTGAGAGTGGTGTGGACCTGGGGGAAGGATGAAGGTTGTACCCGTTTCTGTTTTTACAATGGAGTCAGTGGGTTAACGGGAGACTTGTTCCAAGGATGCTGGGATGCTGCTGGTCTTCACATCCAGCTCCCACCCTGGTGACAATATAACCAATAAGAAGACATAACAGCATCATTTCTCCCAAACTTTCTGTTCCCGTGGGTTGCCTTGACCTGCGCTCGTCTCATCATGGCTTTTCTCTGTACTCTTTTCTCCACACTTTTTGAGCGATCCCTGTGCCTTCGGGTAACTTCTGTGATCCTCTGGAGTGCCTTATGTATGTGGCTGGTGACATATACCAGTCGCATTCTCTTTTCCCAGTTCTAGCACTGGGACATCTAAAGGCTTGCTCTATACCTCACGATCTGCCTATCAAGCAGTTGTTTGTGGTTGGGAACATATGTATTTGAGCCATGCTGTTTATACGATTAGCACATCTGAACATACATGAGTTATTTTTCAGAAAAAAATGTTGACTAAATATATGTTTTTAGATATACTTAACGATATTACTGTATTGCTACATATAACTATTTTGAAGTTCAAATATTTAGCATATGATACTTAGATGACACTTTTCTAGATGCCAAAGGACATACAAAGGTGAATAAAAATAATATCAAAGAGCTTAAAGTCAAAAAAGTGAGATACATATTAATGATGATTTCGGCCTCTGCTGACTTATGACACCTTATTCATCTGTGTAAATTTTTTGAAAGTTAACATCTCTGTTTTTTAAGGGAATAAAGCATTTTACCATGATCAAATATGGATAGGCAAATAGCTGCACCAAATAAGAATTAGAAATTGTTGATAAAGATGCCCTGTTAGGTGGGAGTGCTGGAGAATGCCCAAGGTAAGTGATGAGTCGTCTGCAGATGGCTTCATGTACATCGGCTCATTTAGTTCTCCCAGAACATACATGCAGATCCCATATACATCTTGATTTTTCACTTCATAGGAAACAGACTGAGAGGACTTATGTTGCTTGCCCAAGATTACTTTCCCCAAGCTTTTACCCCAGTGCACCACACTGCTCCTTATAAAAGGTATTTAACAAAAGTCCTCACCAATGTGTAGCAGCTTGGCTTTAAGCCTCAAATCAGGTTCTCTTCTGACCTTTAGCGGGTCCTGTGTGTCAAGCTCCTGAGGAGCTTTCTTAATGTGTGGGCCCTGGGTGTTTACAAGGAAAGCGTCCTAGGTGTTTTCATCACAGAGAACTTCAGATTAGCTGTCTATTTTTCATTTTCGAGTCTGCCTTTGACAAGTTGTTTTGAATAAACTGGCAGGCTCAGGGTTGTGATTGGTGGGCCATGGAATAGAATTAAGCAGAATGACAGAGAAGAGAATCTAACTGATAATCTTGAACATCAGAGAAGAAAGTACTACTAAGCTCTGAGTGGCCCAAGACAAGCCAGAGTCCTCAGCCTCAGTGTACTGCATCAGTACATTAACTTCAAGTGGGGAGGGAAGACTTGTAATAAAACCAACAATGGCCATTTTTACAAAAACAGTATAACTTCACCTGTACTTAATGAACATCTTGCCAAATGCCAAGAGTATAACATCATTTTGTACATTTGCATGAAAAACTTGCATCGTCCTTTAAGAGATCATAAAAGGACAAGGGAAAAGGCAATGTTAAAACATGCTGTAAAATCCAGGTCATTTATAACTAAAATTTAGAGTCAGTCAAACAAAATGAATGTTCCATTTACTAATCACATTTCCCATTGATGCAAATCAAATCTGGCTTGAGCGAGGATTAAATAAATGAATAAATATCCAAACACTGTCATTCCTGAAACCTTTGGGCAGAACATCGAGATGCATTCCTATCAGAGAAATGCCAAATGAGTGAGCCTAGGCCAAATTTGTTTGGAAAGCCCTTATTTGGGGAAACCATGGAAATTTGAACCTGATCCGTGAAAAGCCCAGGACTGTTCAGCCTTCTGTGGTAGTTCTCTGAGTTCTAGTACCAGGCTATTGATAGAATCAAGCACAGTCATGCTGCTGTTCTCTCTCTGTCTCCCTCTCTCTCTCTCTCTCTCTCTCTCATTGTTTTTTCTCTATTTTTTATGTGCAAAGAACACTTTGCTTTAGCAAGAGATTATCAATTAAGGAGGGAGTCATTGGTTTCCATATGCCTTTATTCTTAGTGTTAGCATTTCTATCATAAAGCAGAGGTCTAGTTTTCTGTTTTGAGTATGAACCAATTATAAAGTTATTTTAAAAAACTTCTAAAAATAAAAAGGTGACTTTCTCAGAAATCTTCTGGATTGTAATAATTACCTCCAAATATTTCCTCAATCTGCAAACTCTCAGAAACAAAATAAATATACTGTCTTTGCTTTTCAAAGAGCCATCGTTCCCATTCACAAAAAGTTATAAAGACCCAGAGAATGGCTGTCCGTGGCTTCACAGCATGGTTTGGACTTTAATACAACTCCTCAGCCTCTGATTTTGAGAGACTGAAGACAATTCTATGTCCAGATTGGTAGATATTCTATCATCCTCGTTGCTTTTGATAAAATAGCAGTGAAAATTTTAATGCATCATTTTTACATCCATTACTTTCATTTTATGCTGAAAAAAGAACACTGTGCCATGATTAGAGAAAGAATAATTATCCCATTTTACAGATGATCACACATTTCAACAAAGGCAAGTTACTGCCCCAATTTTGCCTACCCTACAAAGATCATAATATCTTTGTTCTTTTTCTAGAAAACAAAGCAAAATAATATATACTGATTATGAAAGAAATCACAGTTCTTAACTCTTTTGCATATAGCATGTCCTTTGTACTTGTTTAACATTTAGACTGGAAGATAGGAAATGTATTAAACAAGAAATTTAATAAAAGCTTTGGCTGATATTTAGAAATTCTTTAGCACTCTATCTGAAAGAGTCTGTGGAGAATAAATGTGTAAGTGATAAGGTTGCACATCCTTCAGAAGCCAAATAAAGATTTTAGTTAAATGCTTCAATTTCATTAAACATTTGATGGTAACTATAGTATAAAGGGAAAACAATTTGCAATAAAATAGGTGTAAAAACTAAAGACTTCTGATAAAACTTCATTGACTTTAGATACTATAGTTGATACACACTAAATAGTGCACAGTAAGACTTATAATTGTGTATGTGTGTTAATGTTTAGATTTTGTGAGACATAGAAGTTTGAAGTTTGTACCTTTGATAAAAATTTTTAAAAATACAAAATTATGAAAAAAACAATTACTGTGTCAGTTTGCTAGGGTTGCTATAACAAAGTACCATGGACTGGATAACTTACACAACAGAAGTTTATTTTCTCTGGTTCTGGAGGCTGAGAAGTCTGAGGTTGGGTTCTGGTAAAGCTGTTTTCTATGAAGTGCTTTCTCCTTGGCTTGTGGATGGATGCCCTCTTGCTGTGCCCTCCTGTGGACTTTCCTCTGTGCCTTTTTTAATAAAGATACCAGCCATATTGGATTAAGGTCCGCCCTTGTGATTTCATTTTAACTTAATTGCCTGTTTGAAGGCCCTATTCTCAAGTACAGTCACATTTTCCATACTGCGGTTAGGCTTTCAACATTAATTTTGGGGGTAGAGCATAACCCAGCCCATAATAATTATCTAAGAAAATAAATACTTCTAATTATAAAAACAAACATGACACATAATAAATTAATAAGAGTCATGAAATACCTCAAAAAATTACAAAAGTCAAAAAAATAACATTTGTATTAAATGCCTGGTGATGTTTTCTACATTTTGTGGCTGCATGCTTCCTGGTCACTTCTCCATAAAATATAATTTTGTAATATTTTCTGTGGGGCTCTTAGATAATTTCAGTCTTTCCTTTCTTATGGTAGAAAGAAATTTATTATTAGTATTATTAGTAAAAATTTGGAAAACTTCCTTCAATTTGCATGACTTTTTATTGTTAATGTCATAAAATTTAAATCAGTGTCAGACTTGGAGAAATGTCTATAAAGTTTGTGAGCTGTTAAAAAAAATTGTACTCCAGGTACAGGTTCATAAGCTGATAAATTCTACTCTCTACAATTCAAGTAAGAAAAATCAAGTCAGCGGTACATTTATAATTGTTTCTAGTACATTATCGAGCACATTTCTGCTAAGAGAATTATCTATTTTTGTAACATTGAGAACCACATCGTCCTCTGTGCGCATACATTTGCACATTCAATTATTGGTAGAAATTTTGGCAGACTTAACTTTTTTTTTTTTAATTTTATTTTAAACCAAGAACATGTATTGGTACATTCTACATACAATGGTCACATTCATTACATTAATTCTGTACCTATACATGATGTATCTTGGTTCTCCCCCCCTCCCCCCCTCCCCTCTGCACCCTCCCTCCCTATTTACAGCAGGTTCATTTATCATTTTCCATATTTTCCCTTTCCCCTCTT
>PVJO010013240.1:0-52534 GCA_004026905.1 Hystrix cristata
TCTGTGAAGTATGTTATTGGAATTTTGATTGGAATTGCATTAAATCTGTATAGTAATTTAGGAAGTATGGCCATTTTCACTATGTTGGTTCTTCCTACCCACAAACATGGGATGTCTTTCCATTGTCTGAAATCTCTTTCAATTTCCTTTTTTAGAGTACTGTAGTTTTCAATGAAAAGATCTTTTACTTGTTTTGTTATATAGATTCCTAAGTATTTCATTTTTTTCGATGCAATTGTGAACAGAATAACTTCTGTTATTTCTTTCTCAGTGAGTTTGTTATTAGTATATAGGAATGCTATTGACTTTTAGGTGTTAACTTGTGAGTCTCTTTTTTAAGGGCCTGTATGCTGTTACCAGCTGCTCAGGTCTATAAACATGCTCCTCCCTAACAAACCATGGGAGGCCATTTATTTTTCAGTGAAAGAAAAAAACCGGCTTTTTTCAAAGCTAGCTCCCAGGAAATGGAAGGGTCGCATCCTGCTACAGATCACCATCTTCCTGTGTCCAGGTGTGCAAGGATCTTTAATAATAAGGAAGAGAAAAGAGAGGGAATACAATGGAACATTGGACAACCCTACACTTATTTCATCTCTCATGGTCCTTTTCCTCTTCCTTCCTTCCCAGTGGGAAAAGAACTGGAATCCAACCTTCTGGAGCTAGCACCTGCACAGTGTTCATTCATCTGTGTTGAGAAGAGGAAGAAGTGACAGTTATGCCCTGGGCCTGAGGCGTTTTGGAGAAGCTTGTCTCTACAGAACAACAAAATTGTAAGTTTTAAAATTCCATTTTGCCCTACTGGTTACAATTCCAATCATGAGGGAAGAGCCTAATCACCTCTTAAAACTACTGTCACCAGATGGGATCCAGGGAGATTACTCCAAACAGGAGATGGGAACTTCTTCACTTCCATCACAGGAAAAGAATTTTTAAGATTTGTCACTGAGAGGCATGAAGAGGTTTATTAAGCAGAACTGTAAAAGGACACAGTAAGAGAAGACAGTGTGTGCCCTCAAGGAGAGGCACATTACTATCAGAGGCTCGGAGTTTCTAGTCAAGGTGGGTGATCAGGCATGTGTATTTCTACAGTCTGTCAGGTCACCCATCTAGTAGGATATGTTAGAATGCAAACCATTTAGATGTGTTCCAAACAGACGTGCCGCTCATTTTCTGTGGAAGGAAGCACAATTTACAGGTGAAAGCACAGGCCCAGAGCCAAATTTACAGGCTTTATTGTGTCTTTAAGGCCCTTAGGAATTCTTTTGGAGTGAGTTTCCTGGAAGGGAAGAAGACTTGAGAAACTTTTGTGTTCTGAAACTGCCATTTTTCTTAAAAGTACAATTTAAAATGCATGATTTTCCTTATCTCCTTCATACTTCATTTTTTTCCATCTTCCCTCACTACCACATTTGCAACACCTGAGTTGTGGGGAAACCGTAGTATAACACACACACACACACACACACACACACACACACACACACACCGTCTCCCTGAACTCATTTCCTTCTCACACACAAAATGCATTCACTTGATCTCAGTAGCACCAAAAGTCTTTAACCAATTCTATCATCAACTCAAAAACCTAAAGTCCAGAGTCTCATTTCAATAACACATGAGGGGTCTGGGGATTTAGCTCAGTGTTAGAGTGCTTGCCTAGCAAGCACAAGGCTCTGAGTTTGATCCCTGGCACCAAAAATAAATAATAAATAAATAAATAACACAGGAGTGAGACTCAAGTGTGTGTTTCATCCTAAAGGAAACTGCTCTCATCTGTGTGTCTGTGAGCTCAAACAAATTATGTATTTCCAAAATACCATAGTGGACAGGCATAGAATAGACTTTTCAAGTCCAGAAGGAAGAAACAGGAAGATTAGGCTGGCTCATTAACAAGAAAAAGGGGCTGGTTTTTATGGGGCTTGATGGAGTGGGCCATGCTCTGGTTGGTTATTATCTCAGTTCTCGTTCTGCTGGGTGGCTGCAGAGAAGTCTTTCTCAAGGACAAATCTGGTTTCCGTGAGATGATTGCTTCCTTCACCTTACTCCAACATTTTTTTTTTTTTTTTACACAACACCCAAAGTTAAGGGAAGAAAGGTTTATTTACCTCAGAGTTTGCAGAGGTTTCAATCCATAGTCAGCTGGCTCCACGGCAGGGTGGCACGACAGACAGGCGGAAGGCAGCAAAGCAGGCAAGGTAGGGGAGAAAGGGGCTCCAACCTTATTAAGGGTCGTGAACAGGCTCTACATATCATGCATGTAACTAAGATCAGAGTGAATTCTGGGACAGGCTTGCATGTTGAGAGCCTCTGAGATGACGCAGCGCCCTGTCAGTCATGCCTAGAAATTCAGGGGAGGCACTTGGGTCAAGGTGCAGAGCCTTTAAATCCTGAAAACCCGATTTATCTGGGGGCTGCTGTGTGCAGGGCTTCAGCTTTCCTGTCACCCTGGCACCACTCTTTAGTTTGTGCCATTGTTTTTTTGTTTTTTTGGCATGGACTTGCCCTAAGCACATCTTTCCATGATCTTCAATAAATGTAGCTGCTTTTTACTTGCCATTTGGATTGTGTGTTTACAATTCTTTGCTCGTCATACAAAAGAGCCTGGAATTTTTCTGCTGAATTCATCATGTGGTAACACTATGATGAAGGCATCTTGGCTTTAATGAAGAACTAGGTTTTTGAGATTCGTGAGATTGTTTGGAAGAGTGAAGGAGGGGAGGATCATATACCATACTTTTAAGGAGTAACAGACCCTGAAATAAAGCCCTGGCATGTGGCTGCCCTTCGTCCCCATGGAGAGCGCTGTCTCTATCTCAGTGGGGTTGAGGTCAGGCACCTGCAGCTATGGCGGTAATTGCACATTACAGGTCCAGTGTGTTGGAGGCAGCTCTGCCCCCACAGCTCCTCTAAGTATTGCCAGAGCGGGATTTCTCTATGGTAACCCCACCCCTGTGGCAAGTCTCTGCCTGGGCTACAAGGCCGTCTGAGATATCCTTTGATGTTTAGGTGGTGGTAACCAGGGCTCCTGGGCTCTTGCACTCTGATAGCCTGCACAGTTAGCATCACGCGGATGCTGCCAGGCCTCACTGCCCTTCATAGTGGCAGCCTGCACTGCACCCAGGCTCGTCGAAGCCGCATATGGAGTGCCTGAAGTGGCTGAAGAGGTGTGCTATACCTGAGTGCTGGGAGCCGACCTTGAAGTCCCACAGGTGCCCTGGGCTCCTGCCCCAAACCATTCTGCCCTCAACCCTAACACTCTGGGCCCACCTGGAAGGAACAGCCTTAGAGATTGCCAGAGTGCCTTCAGGCTCATTTTCCTGTTGTGGTGAATGGGACCTGGATTAACTCTAGTCATGCTAATCTCTTTATAAATCGTTACTTGGACACAGTCTTGATTTTCTCTCTTAAACATACTTTTTTTTTTTTCGTTATATGGCCAGCCAGGCTGAGAATTTCCCAAATCTTTATATTTTGTTTCCCTTGTATTATAAATTATGTTTTTCAATGGTTTCTGACTTTTTACATTTTATTGTAAGCAGTTAAAAAATGTTCAGGGTCCTTAAGGCTGTGCTGCTTAGCATTTCTTCTGCCAAATATTCTACTTTAGTACTCTTAAATCACACCTTTAGTAAAGTCCCAGGACAGATAGAATTTAGCTAAGCAAAACCTTCTCACTTTACAACAAGGATGGCCTTTTTCCTATTTTCCAATAAGATGTCCCTCATTTCCATCTAAAATTGCTTCATAACAGTCCTCACTCTTCATATTTCTACCAACATTCTGCTCATTACCACTTACATTATCTCCAAGAAGAATGAATCATTCCCCATAACTCTTCTCTCTCCATCATCAGAAGTGCCCCTAATGCTCTGTTCACAGCAACAGAGACTTTTCCCAGCAATAACATCAAAACGACTCCAGCATTTACCCATTATCCAGTTCCAAAGCCACTTCCACATTTGTAGGCATTTGTTACAGCAGAACTCCACTATTAGTACTGATTTCTGTCTTAGTCCATTTTGTGTTGCTATAACAAAGCATCTGAGATCAGATGATTTATAACAAAGCATCTGAGATCAGGTGATTTATAATGAAGAGAAGTTTATTTTATCACAGCTCTGGAGGCTGGGAAGTCTAAGATTGAGGCAGCAGCAGGTTGGGTTGTCTGGTGAGGGTAAAGTCTCTGCTTCCAAGATGGTGCCTTGAACACTGCACCCTCTGGATGGAAGAATGCTGCATTCTCACCTGAAAGAAAGTGGAGGGCAAAAAGATCTGGATGTTGCATGAAACCTCTTTTTTAAAGTGCCTTAATCCCATTCATGAGGAAGAAGCCCTCATAGCCAAATTACCTCTTAAAGTTTCCACTTCTTAATACTACCACATTTGCAACACCTGAACTTTGAAGGGGACAACACGTAGATCATGAGAGTCACCTAAAACAAGGAAGTCTGAGAAAGTGTCACAGCCAAGAGGAGCCTAAGTAAACATAAAAATTAAGTGTACTATGGTGTCTTAGATAGGATTCAGAACAGAAAAGGAAAACTGGATTAAAACTAAGGAAATTTTAACAAAGTATGGATTTGAATTAATAATATATTAATGACAGTTCATGAATCATAACATGCTATTTTAATATAATAATAATAATAAGGCAGGAGATAGAAAATATAGGAAACATCCTGGTCTTAGCAGCGGACAGGATCCCCCAGCTCTTGGAGCCTGCATGAGCATCCTCCGCTAGCTACATTTCCTTGACACTCAGCGTAAGTCTGGGAGATTCTCTCCTGTTGTTATTAAACTTCCTTGACATCTAGCGTGGGCCTGAGGAACATGTGCTCTAACTGCCTTAGAGTAACTGAGGCGAATGACTGAGGGTGAGCCCACAGACATTAAATATCATTAAGATTGTGGTTTTGCCTCAAGGGCTTTGGCCGCCATGCTGGCTCCATCTAAGGCCCATGCAAACTCAGAAACTACCCCTCCCAACATGAAGATGGAGATTCACAGTTGACTGGAAAGAAGCCCAGTTAGCTACCATCCCAACTGCTCCTCTAAATTCTAGGAAAACAACAGAAAAACTAACCCTGGAGCTTAATATAGTTGCCATCTCTGGCTCCGTCTGCCCTTCATTCTTGAGGGAGTACTGTACTTTCAACATTGGCAGTTGCCATCTCTGGGTGCTGCCTGCTTGGGACTCTACCCAGTGCACTTTAACCTCAGACCTAAAAGAGACGGGGACACTCTGAGTCAAACTCACCCTTGAACGTTCTTGTTGGCTTCCTCAGTGGAGTGTACGTTCCCTTTAGTAAAATCTCTGTTTTTCTTCCTATCTCTGTGTGTCCTGCTCAATTCTTTGTTCAGGACACAAAGACTCAGGATATTGGGTGAAACAAAGACTACCTGTCTGGTAACACCAATAAGGTAAATTGTGGGACAAATGGGAGTAAATGAGAGTTTTCAGCAAACTCTGTTCAGTTTTCTGTAACTTTAAAACTATTCCCTAGCACAATGGTAGAGTGCTTGTCTTGCAAGCACAAGGCCTGCAATCCCCAGCACCCCCCAAAAAAAACTATTCTAAAAAGTAAAGTCTACTAATTTAAAAATAAGTAAGCTATGTTTAAGAAATAAAATTAAAACCAAATATTTGCAAAATGTTTGAAAGTCTTGAAACACATAAATGGAACCCAGGACTCTGCAGAATATATAAGAATGACTGATCTAATCAATGTAAATGATTCTTAGGGTAATTCAATTTCTAGCACAGGAGTCTTTACTTTGCAGGTAGTATAAGATCACTGGAAAGACTGTGCAAGCTAAAACTGTGAAAAGTGATTTTTTTTTTTTTGAGTCAGGGTCTCACTATGCAGTTTGGGCTGGGCTTTAACTCACTATGGAGCCCAGGCTGGCCTCAAACTTGTGATGATTCTCCTGCTTCAGCTTCTCACCTGCTGGGATTATAGGCATGCACTACCACACCAGGCTGTGTAAAATGATCTTAATAATCAGTAGGAAGATTATAATGGTTTAGTGCTCTTTCAACATTTGTTCATCAAAGTATTAAAAATTCTCTTATTGTGCTAGGTATGATGGCTCATGTCTGTAATCACAGAGGGTCAGGATGCTGAGGGAGGAGCATCACAAGTTTAAGGCCACCCTGGGCAACTTAGTGAGAACCTGTCTCAAAATGAAAAATAAAAAGGGCTGGAGATTGGATATGGAGCTCAGTGCAAAGGCTTTGGGTTTACACAGTCACACACACATTCTTATTGTTGGTTACAATGAATGGGGAAATGAAAAAAAGTAGTAAAAGTAACACTTAGTCCACTACAATTTAAAGCATTAGAATATTGAAAGTTAAACTTAAGTGGTTTTTTTGGGAAGCATTCAGGTTGGTCTTTCTTACTCACAGGAGACATTTTGGAGGGTGTGTTTTAAAATTCTTTTTTTTATTTTTCAACACTGAGAAATTTTATAGAATGCATACTACTGAAAATGTTTTCTATAAGAAAAGGCAGATGGACATGGTGGAAAACATCTGCATAAAGTATTTTCACTGAAGTTAAAGCAAGTGGTCAAAATAGACATCAGATGATTACAAAAGACCCAAGTATAATATAGATAGACATGAAGAGTGTATTGACTGAGAGAGAATACACTGCAATGAAACAAAACTTATATAAGAAGCAGTATTGGCATTACAACAAATGACATTGCTAATATGTGAGGATATACTTGAGAACTGCCTCCAGGCTGTAAAAACAAAGCAAAAACTCTAATGTGGATATTAGATAATTGATGTAGAGAATAAAAAGCAGAAATCAAAGGTAGGAATCAAAGACTTCCATTGTAGGGGTGGGAAAACGAAGTAATAATCCAAGGTATAAGAGAAGAAAACTTTCTTGAGTGGACAAAACTCAGACTATGTATTGAAAACTTACTACTTCCCAACAAACTTAAAAGAGTTATACTTACCTTTATCCTAGTAAGACTTAGTTAGGTTTCCAGTTAAATTGTAAACGTATTCAAACATATTCATTTACCTCTAATCCTTCCCCACTATAACCCCTCCACTCACATACTTTTTTCCCCTAAAAGTAATAAACCCACAATCTAAAGAAAAGGAGGGAGCAGATGGAGGAAGAGGGGGATGACAGCAGATCAAAATTATCAACAAAATTTCAGAAGCTGGAAAACAGGTGGATTAGTGATTACTGATCTAGGAGATCAGAGAAAGAAAAAGGCTACTGCCACGGAGTGAGGCACAAGAGAAAACACAACTCTGGAAAGGCCCAGGATTTGGTGGCAGCAACTCAGAAGGTGAGGCTGAAAACATGAAGACAGACCCTCAATCTCCTTTGTCACTCCCCCACAAACTTGAGACATTCTCACTCCCACAGAACACCAAAGACTAATGGATTACTATCTATAGAAATTAGAGACCAGGCTCTAACTCCCACATAACACAAAAGACTAATAGATTACTATCTATAGAAATTATGGACTCTATCCATAGGCACAACTAAGGGTGACAGCACTGCAGTGAAAGCTAAATGGTGAGCTCCTGACTCTGTTTACCGACTGGGCTTTGAGAGTAACCAGAGCCAGCCCTACATTTCCTAGGAAAGAGATGGGGGGAGTTTTGTCTATGACAGCATACACAAAGCCTAAATTATTCACTGTCTGGTTCTGTTCTGCAGCATGATCCATGAAGCCTAAATTATTCACTGTCTGGTTCTGTTCTGCAGCATGATCCATGAAGCCTAAATTATTTACTATCTGGCTCTTTACTGAAAAAGTTTGCTGACCATTGTTTTGGGTCATAGGAATTAAAGGATTTCCATAAACTAAACTTTGCTAAGCTTAAGAGCTTATTAATTCTTCTTACATTTCCTGGATAATAAAGGTGGCAGAATTTCTGACCCCAAAATAGAATTTTACAGAATTTGTGAATTCCATGAAATATATTCCCTTATCACTAGGGTTAAGTTGAATGTCGTGGGTTGAGAAAATAAAAATAAGCAATCCGCTGCCCCTACTTAGGGCATGATTTCTTGTATTTATTCTGTTTGGGATTCACTGAGCTTTTTGAATCTGTAAAATTTTAACTTTCACTAAACTTGGGCAAATTTCAACCATTATTTCTTCAAATATATTTTCTGTACCAGCTTTTTCTTCTTCTTCTGTAATTTCACTGACATAAATATAATTGTTTTGATATTATTCCAAAGGTCCTTGTGATTATACTAATATTTTCTTCAATCTTTTTTCTTCTGTTCTTCAACTTGAAAATTTCTATTGATCCAAATTATCTCCATTCTACCCTTGAGCCTATAAAGTAAATATTTTATTTTAGGCTGTATTTATTTTTTCAGTTTTCATCGGAATCCTTTTTATAATTTGTATCTGCATGTTGATTTTTTTTTAATCTTTCCATTCATTTCAGGAAGATTCACTATTAGTTTCTGGAGGATGGATGTAATAGCTGCTTTAAAGTATTTGTCTGATAATGCCAGTATCTTGAGGTTGATTTCTGCCTTGATTTTTTTGTTTGTTTGTTTTTTGTTTTTTGGTGCCAGAGATCGAACTCGAGGCCTTGTGCCTGCTAGGCAAGTACTCTAACCACTGAGCTAAACCCCCAGCTCTTGATTGTTTTTCATTTGGAAATTGATCATATTTTCTAATTCTTAATGTGTTCAGTAGTATATCTAGTAATTTAAGTCTGTATCTTAGACATGCACTAAGTTGTGAGACTCTAGGTCCCATTTAAATCCTCTGGAGAATGTTGATTGTTTTGCTTCAGCTGGAAGTTGACCTTGTAGAATTAGATTGGAAATTTTGTATCACTTTCTGTGGGCACTAATTCCAATGGCATTAGTTTTCAAAGTGTTCACTATGCTGTTTGGGTCTGTTCCTTGCATCAGCTACTCAGAGACTAGTCTGGGGTTTAGGCATGATTTATATGGAAGTTCAGTTCTCAAACTTTTGGTATACTTCTTTTATGTATTCTGAACATACACATTCTGGTGTATGAACTTGTGTGAAGTTATACAGAATTTGGAGATCTCTTACCCATCTCTCCTCTGCAGGATTTTCTTCATGTTCTTTGTTCCTCAGCACCCCCTTTACTAGTCTTTTCATAGAAAGTTGGAGTTTCCCTTACACTAGCCACCATCATCTGCAATTCTACATGATTGAGTCTACCCTTCAGGAAAAGCAGTTAGAGAGAAAGAGAGAGAAAAAAAAATAAACGAAAGGAATTTCCCCTTCATTATTTACACACTGGGCCTCTTTTTCCAGTTCCTCCATTGGGATGGACAGGCTTGCCCTCAGAGTTCTAGGTTCCTGCATCACCCCCAAGGTGACAGGTCAGCTGCATGACCAGCAGTGCATCCCTGTAAGCCCAGCCACTAGAGAGGCTGAGCAGGATGATCGCAAGTTTGAGGCCAGCCTGGGCAACTTAGCAAGACCCTGTCTCAAAATAAAAAAAATAAGAAAGGGCTGGGGTTGTAGTTCAGTGCTTCATCGGTTCAAACCCAGTACAGAAGTGAAAAAAAAAAAAAAACCAGAAAAAAAAACAGAGAAATAGACCCAAGGATTCTCCCCACACTCTCTAGCTTGCAGGTCCAATATTTCTATACTTATGGCCAAAAATTGAGATTTTCTTTTCAGTTTCCACTATTTGTTCTACTTGTTCTTGTTAAACCATTATCCTAATAACTAGGTTGCTTTGCAGTCAAAAGAAGGAAAAGAAAGAAGACAGAGACAGAGAGAGAGAGAGAGGCAGAGAAAGAGGAAGAAGGAGGAGAAGGAAGGAGGAGGAGGGAGAAGAAAAGAAAGAGGATGAGGAAGGGGAAGATAATGGGAAGAGAAAAAAGGAAGGAGGAAGAAGAGAAGAGGAAGGGGGGGAAGAAGGAAAAGAAGGGTAAGAAGAAATTTAAAAGGTGAAAACAAAACAAAAATCCAGGAAACTCACTGCTTCTATTTTGCTTGCTCTTCAATTTTTGACTTTTTTCCACATCCACCTGCTATTTTGATGTTTCAGGATTGTTAGATAGTTGTTTTTTGGTATTTTTCCAAAATGTTCGAGACTTGTGGCCTTTTTTCCCTTTAAATCCTTAGACTGGTAGACAAAAGAGTTCTTATAATAGTTTTGAATTAAGATTTGGAGAACTCCAGGCAAAACTATTTCTATTGTCTTTCCTTTTATGGCTTAAAGGGGCAAATCTTTGTGATACCCCATGGCCATTTTAGAAAACCCAAATTTAGTTTATTCATAAAAGACACCTCAACAGCTTTTTAAAAAATATGACTGTGGGCCCTGAATTTGAGGTAGACAAAATGAACAGTAGTTATTAAGAAGATAGAAGCTGTAGAAATCTAAAGTTAAGAAACACTTGCAAGCAACATTGTGGAAAAACACAACAACAAATAACAACAGTTAGTTGTTATGGTTTAAATATGAAGTATCCCCCAAAGATTCATGGATTGAGGACTTGATCCCCAATGCAGCAGTGTTCAGAAGTGAGGCCTAGAGAGATGATTGGATCATGGGGGCATTAACTTCATCAGATATTGAGTTCAAAACTGAATTGGCTATTAGGAGATAGGGCCCAGTTAGAGGTGGCAGGTCATTGAGGGTGTTCCTTGTCCCTGGACTCTTCCTGTTTCTGTGCCTGTCTCTGTCTTTCTCTGCTTTCTGGTCACCAAAAGGTGAGCAGCTTTGTTCTACTATGCACTTCCTACCAAAAGGCTCAGCCTTGCCTCAGACCTATAGTGATGAGACCAGCTAACCATGGACTGTGGCCTCTGAATCATGAGCCAAAATAAACCTTTCCTCCTTGTAGTTGTTTTTCTCAGGTATTTTGTCACTGAGGTGAAAAACTGACCAACACATTAGAAACAACTTTTTTTGAAAGTCAGGAATTTTTTAAAAATGGTTTGAGCAATGTCAAAAAGCACCAAGAGTTGTGTGTGGTCATAAGGAATTTCTATTATTCTGGGCATTAAATAATTTAGTCACTTTATAGAAAAAAATACCCAAATTCCAATTCTATGCCTTTTGTTCATTCACATAATGACTTGTAATAAAGAATCTAGCAATATATCTTAAACACACACACCCATATACATATATGTATGTAGGTATTTAGGCATTGTGGTAGACCTAATATGGTCAACTTGAGCCAGAACGCCCAGCCGGACTGAGTTGGTGTGATGCTGGGCATACGAGATCCACCTGAGGGTTGTTGCTGATGCAACATAAGACAGAGTGGGAGCTGTAGCTAGTTGGCGGGCTGTTTCCCAGGAGAAGCTCTGCTGTGGCTGGTTCGTCCGATAGGAACTCGGCTGTCCTTGTTGAGGAAGGAGCTCAGACCCTTGCTGTCGTCAAGGATGGCTGCTGTTCCTTCGGAGGAGCTCTGGTTGTCATGTCTGCTGCAAGCATCGTATCCTGGTTCCAGGGATTTTTCAGCCATCATGTGCAGACACGGACCTACATGGACAGTGCTGAGGGCTCCCAGCTCTCAATTGGATCTTTTGGGTCTGCAGTGCCTAGATGGACATTCGGCACCTTCTGCATTTGGCTTCTGGGTGAATATTATAATCTATAAATGTCCTCCATTAAATCTGCTCTCTTACAACCATTGGTTCTAGCAAATCTAACTAAGACAGGCATATATAAGTACCTAAATACACAATCGACACACCTTAAACTTTAAAATATAATTATAACATGTTATATAAAATATATCATAATAAAATTACCATTTGAAAAAAACCTAATAATTTTCTTACATATAAATCACTATATTAATTCAATTTTTATTGTAACTGAAATATCAGAAACTGGATAACTTTACAGAAAAGAGGTTTTGGAAGATAGTTCAGTGGTTTAGTATATGCATGGCTCTAGATTTGATCCTCAACCCTAAAAAATAAAAGAGGTTTATTTTGACTCATGATTCTGCAGTCCAAGGTTAAGGGGGCCACAGCTGATGATAACCTCTCTGCTAGCAGAGTCCTGAGGTGGGGTAGGGTATCACAGGGGCAAGAGATAGGAAATATGTTTGTGCATGTTTGTATGTATCTTTTGGTCTCACTCCTTATAAAGCCACCGAGACTCTACTCTAATGGCTGTATCTAATCTTAATCACTTCCCAAAGGCTCTGTTTCTAAATGCCATACTCAGATTAAGTTTCCACTCTCTTAATACTTTATAATTGAGATTAAACAGCAGCATGAAGTTTTGGAGGACAAATCATAGCAATTATGTATTATTTTATTTTCTTATTTCTCTATAATTATACCTAGCATACGCAACTAATTTATTTTAGACATCTGGGATTGTACCCAGGTCCTTGTGTATGCTAGGCAAGCACTCTACTACTAAGCTACATACTCAATACTTTTAAAATTTTATTTTGAGATAGGATCTGGCTAAGTTGCTCAGGCTGGCCTTGAACTTGGAATCTACCTGTCTCTACCTCCTGAATAGTTGGGACTATAGGTGTGTGCTACCATGCACAGCTATTAGCATCATCTTTAACTAAAATGAGTGACTTTTCTTTTCTGCAGACATAAGAGAAAACCAGAAGACAGAAAACCAAGAGCTGTTTAGCTGGTTTGTTTCATGGGCCTCCACAACACAATGAATTTGAGACAGCCAATAATTCTTTAGTGTACTTGCATATTTGATAATGTATGGTCATGCTAAGAAAGAAGAATAAATCAAAATTATGTTTAGTAAGCAGTGTTTTTGTACCTGTTTATTAGAAATAATCAGGTATCCAAAGATTATTTGTAGTTATTTGTTTCAACTCCTTAGCTGAAAATTACAATTTTTGCCACCATATATACTTATGATTTCTAAAATTGTAAGAATTTCACCCAAAATTAAACCCTTTGCAAAGATATCCATGATTATATATATGGATGTATATGTGTGTGTACATATATATATATATGTACATACACACATATATATAATTTAAAGTAAGTTATGGAAAAAATGATATTTTGTTTAATTCATAAAATCAATATAGGATATTTAAGAAATTTAAATCATATGAAATTTAATTCTGATCTTGTTAAAAGCCCAAATTTTGTGTTGCTATTATATTTTATAGGGTAAGCTAAATTTTAGAGACTCTGAATCATTCCTAAAGCTCTTATTTTGGCTTTGAACCAAATCTACTTCTTTTTATCTCATAGTAACAGGTTTCTACATAAATACAATTTTTAGTGTTCACAAGAAGAAATGCTATCAGTTTAATAAGTCTTTTAGACTTTTAAAAAACTTTATTTAAATTGACAAAATGCATATATTTACTGAGAAAACCTTATTTTAAGATATGTGTACATTATATAATGGCTAAGTAGAGCTAACTAACATATGAATTACTTCATATACTTTTCCACAGTCAGAAAACATCTACTCTTGGGTTTGGAGATTTAGCTCAAGTGGTAGAGTGCTTGCCTAGCAAGCTGAGTTTGATCCCCAGCACCCCCACAAAAGAAAACACTTACTCTCAGCAATTTTCAGGATCTTTTAGATATTTTTACTCTAGTTATTTCTAGAGTATACACATAATGACTGTATTACTTTTCTCAGTTAATCTTTAAAACTTTCCAAGGAGAGAGAGAGAGAGAGAGAGAGAGAGAGAGAGAGAGAGAGAAAGAAACAGAACAAACCTGAGAAGAAACTGACTTCAGACATAAATGAATACTGTAAAAGGCTAATGATGTTCCCTCTGCCAGGAGAGAAGAGAAAGCCTAGTTGCAGGGAAACCCATTTTGATATATAGATACATAAATACAGTGACCAACCACACAAGAAGGAGCATTTGGCGTAGAGGGAGCTCAAATTTCTATTTATTTGCTTGTTTGTTTGTTTGTTTGTACTGGGATTGAACCTATAGAACTATATCACCAGGCCTTTTTATTTTGAGATGGTTTTACCAGGTTCCCAGGTAGGACTTGAATTTATGACCTTCTTGCTTCAGCCTCCCAAAGTGCTGAGATTACAGGCATGTGCCACCACACCCAGTTTAGGAGGTTTAATTTTAAATGAGGGTAGTGCTTGCTTGTAACTTGGCCAAAGGCCAACCTGTCACTGACAGGCCAGCAAAACCTTCCAAATCTGGGTGGACAAAACTAAGCAAATTAGCCCTCAAAGACACAAAGATAGGATAAAATAAGACAAGGGAAGACATGATGGGATGAGGTAAAATGATGTAAGGCTGAGGAAGAAGTCCTGGTACAAAATCTGCCCAAGGGATATTATACTGAGGAGGCCTTCTGAGCACCCCTGACTTACTGTGCCTTTGCCCACCTTCTCTCTGGAGGAACCCCGTCCTTTTTGCCTGGGGACTTGCACACTTTGCTCCCTCATCTCCTACTGATCTTTGCTTCAGTATCACCTTCTCAGACCTCCTCCTCTACTTAACAGCACAAGTCTTGTTGAAATTCTTGATCAGTCCCTGCCTATTTTTTTCCCTTGCATTTCACCATCCAACTTCACTTGTTTGCTTACTTTCTCCACTTGAATGGAAGCTCCCTGAGAGCAGGTTTTTTGTTTCCACTGTGACTGGAACAATGTCTTTACTACAAAGGCACCACCCTAAGATTTGTTTAATCAGTGAATGAGCTGACTGTGCAGTGACGAGGCAGACAAAAGTCTAAGGTTAAGTCTAAAATATCCTTACAACAAGGAGCATTCCTTCCCTGATATAAAACATTTGTTGCTTGGGAATGCATGGGCTAGGTGTTGGCCCCATAACTTAGAAGAGAAAGGGGAAACGTACAGAAGGGGAATGCTCCAATGACAGGAATAGAACTGGAAGGATAAGAAAAGGAAAGGGGGGAAAAGTCTAAACTAAGGAAATCCAAGAAGAGAATGAAATCTGATGCACAAAAAAGACACATGAAAAGAGACAGATTGCAATGGATAAGAAAAAAGATAATATTTGCAACACTAACCTTTTACCAATAACTGTTGTATTATTAGAGAAAGAACTTCTGAGCTCTATGGGACAACTAGTTATCAACTATATGAAATATAAAGCAAGGTCCAGAGCAGAGATGCTCCTCAACAGCTTCTCACTCTAGCTTTTCTCTTCCTTCCTCTCCCCTCTCATCCTTCCTCTTTCCTGCTCAGCCCCTCAGGACTGCATGTGCACACACCCACAAAGACCAAAAAAATCTGTAGAGAAATGCACCCACACAGACGTTTATACCTAGAAACACGTATGTTCAGGTTCAGAAGACCCATCTCCACAGTTCATGTCCACATGATACAGGAAAGGCTCCCCATGAGGAGATATCCACAACCTGTTTCCACACGAAAGGAAACCTAAAACTTAATTGAGAGCAGATATATACAAAGTAAAATGTACTCGGAGAGAAAGAAATGGATATTTCAGGAATCCTTCTGTTACCCGCACATTGCACAGACGCCAGCAATTTATGCGTGCTGATTCCTGCATTTTTTTGGATCACTCCCTCTTCCAATTCCACATATAAAAAGTACCAGCTTAAATATCGTCATGTACTTGAAACTCCCTCAGATCATTTCAGCCTAAACAATCTCTCTCCCCTTCATAGGAGATTTATATAGCAATTCATCTACCAGATACACTCTCAGATATACTGAGAATTATTAAGTGGACACCTATTGTTTCTGGCTATGTGGAAAAAACATAACTTTTAAGTTATCAGGATTCACCTCTAAATAACATTTATATCCCCCACCATACTTTAGTCAATAAATAGCTCTTAATGAATATCACTTTCACCTCACAGGGAGAAAACTGCGGCACACAGAGGAAGGCAGCTTAGATGAGGAATGGCCACACTCACTCTCCTGTTAGGAGGATGGGGATTGTGGTCATTTCAGCAGCATGGTGCTCTGGATTGCTCTTCCTGCCCCGGTAGCTGGTCCAAAGAGTGAGGGGCCAGGGATTTAGCTCAGTGGTTAAAGTGCTTACCTTGCAAGCACAAGGCCCTGAGTTCAATCCCCAGCACCAAAAAAGAAAAAAAAAAAAAAAGAAGAAGAAGAGGAGTCCTGTTTTACAGGCAGAAGGCTCCATTTTGTCACCAAGTGGTTTCTTCGGGATCGACCCACTGAGTGAAATTGAATTGAAAAGAGGCCTAAGTCAGAATGCTTACTGCTGGTTTAGACTGGGAAGAGTAATCCCCAGGGACTTGGCATACTTCCATCTGCTGGTCAGGGCATTCTCCTCCTGTAGGTTTATTTACATGGAAAGTTCCTTCTATTCAGAACGTGTTTGATGAACTTGTAATCAGTCGCGTGTGTGTGACGACCTCAGTGCTAGCATTACTGAGTGATCGCCTCTGTTAGAGCTGGGGCATGTGATTGTCATGTTAGTGAGTCTTGATGCCTCTGAAGAACCTTGGCTCTAGCTTTACTCTTTTGCTCTCACTTTTAGATTCCTTTTATTATCAATCTCTCTGTCTCTCTGTCTCTGTGTTCCCCTCTCCTCTGCCAAATATGCAGGTAGACTGCAACATTGGATATCTTATTTAAAGCATACTGAGTCTTCTCAGTTTCAGTTAGAGGGGCCAAAGCTTAGGGGAGTTTATAGTCAACTTTTTCATCTCTCCCTAAGTTGCTGTGTAACCTTGGGCTAACACTTTGCTTCTTGGTGATACAGTTTGTTCAGATTACAGTACCTGGGTCCGGTTGGTGGTCAGGACTGGATGAGGTGATGTGTGTAACAGGCCTGGTACCTGGTAATGGTGTTCAGTCACGTTAATTCCTCTTTCTTCCTTGTGTTCCTGAGTTTGTCAGCCTCTAGCTATAGTTATTTGTCCAGACCAGGTCATTGCCAGAAATGGCCAGGCTCACCTACTACACAGCATCCACAGAGTTGCCTTAAATTTTATGGGTCTCTTGCTCTTAACTCTGTTCAACTTCCTCCCCCCATGAAAGCTCTTTTCATTGTCTTAACTGAACTCTTTCATAAATAGGAAGTAAATTTCAGAACATTTAGAAGTATTTCTTTAAACAGGGATAGGATGTAGATCCTAAAAACAATTTTAAAATCATAACTCAAATTTCATTTTTACAGGGTTTTTTTTAGATATAGTAGATGGAAGTATAATTATTTTCTTTGGTTGACTCTCGATAATATTTAATAGAATAATACTCTTATATAAGAATAAAACTAAAAATTCATATTTGCAATCAGTAGCACATATTATTGTAAAACACCAATAAAATCTAATAATTTTTATTACAAAATGCTTTATATGTAGATTATTGATTCAAAAACATTTCTACATTTATCTACTAGTGCTCTTGTCTTTTACTATTTTTTTCACTGCCTTTTATTTGAAATCCACTGTCTCAAGAACTATTAGACTTTTAAAAACTGCCACATAATAATTGTGGATATTTTTGTATCATGTGATATTTTAATACGTGTGTACACGATGTAATGTTTGGACGAGACCTGGCACGTTCAGGGTGGTATGGCCACAGACCATACAATGTAATGTTCAAATCAGGGTAAATGTATCTATCTCCTCAAAGATTTTGCATTTCTTTGTGGTAAAAACATGCAAAATTCTTCCTCCTAGCTTTTGTGAAACATGTTTCTGTCTTGTGACAGTTTTAAATTTTTCTTCCTCCTAGCTTTTGTGAAACATGTTTCTGTCTTGTGACAGTTTTTAATTTTTTGGTAAGGTATTTTAATGTATGTTGTTTTAGAAGAGTCTGTTTTTAAAAATTGTTCATTAAGGAAAATTTCAAATGTACTACAACTATCTCGTGAATAGCATACCTCTATATGCCTGTCACCTACCTTCAACAATTAACAATTTTGGTTGATCATGGTTCTTCTATGTTACCACACTATTTCTATCCCATCATTTTATGGTAAATTTCAGAGTTCAGTTATACCAGAAATATTTCAGTTTGTATCTAAAAATATACACACCTTAAAAATGACCACGCTGTCTTCATTACACTTAGAAAGTTCACAATAATTTCTAAATATCATCAAATATCCAATCAGAGTTTAAATTCCCCTGATTGGCTTATAGATTTATTTTTATTTTTAGTTTGTTGGAATTTGAATACACTCCCATAAGTTGTAATTAATTGAAATGTCTCTTCAGTCTCTTCTTTACATAGCTTCTGTTCCATTGCTCTTAATATTTTCCTTAAAATTTTGTTACTAAAGAAACCAGATCGTTTGTCTAGCACTAGATTCTCCTAATTGCATCCCTGTGGTTCTAGCATATTTATTTTTCCCTTGTGTTTCCTATAAACTCGTAGTTACATCCAGGGATTTGATCAGGTTTAAGTTCAATACTTTTGAGCAAGAATACTTCACAGGCAGTGTACCTAGGTATATTCCTTCTGAATATACATAATATCTGACTACTATTTGTGATACTGGTAATATTTGGCAACTGATTGCTGGATCTATTTATTATGGTTTTCAAAATTTTTATTTTGAAGTTTTTACTTTTCATGAAATCAAATTTATCAGTTTATTTTATAGACCATACTTTTTGTGTAACATCTGAGAAATCATTCCCTAATGCAAGTCACAAAGATTTTCTCCCATGTTTTCTTCCAGAAGTTTTAATTTTAGTTTTTAGGTTTAGTTTTCTGATCTTTTTGAGGGGGGTGATGCTGGGGATAGAACTCAGGGCCTTACACTTGTTAGACAAGTGCTCTACTGCTGAGCTAAATCCCGAACCCATTTTCTGATCCTTTAAAAAAATATTTTTGAAAACCATTTATTAGCAAAGCTGTGCCCAATAAAACTTTTGTATACTGACAAACTGTTGATTTTTCTCCTCTATTGATAATACAAACTCTCAGCAAATGCAAATGGCATTATGTGAATAATTTCATGAAAAGGTAAATGTTTTAATTTTAAATGACTCTTGCGGAGACCTCTCCAATTTATGTATTTAATGCTGATTTTTTAAAAAGGAATATCCTGTATTTTCTAAGAAAAAAAATTGTAGACGCTTAAAAGCCCAAGAATTTTAAAAAGTGATTTGCAAACATTGTCTCTTATTCTGCTATACTGAACAAGTATCAGCACAAGAATAGCCACAACTCATAAATGTTTGTAAATAGTTTTTACAAATGCCAATCTTTTTTATTGTGTTAAAATGTACAGTATATAAAATTTACTATTTTAACCAATTTAAGTGTATTGTTCAATGGCATTTATATATTCACATTGTTGTGTCTCTGATTGAGTTTGCATTAGTATTTGTGTATGGTGAGAAGTATAAATTGACATGAATTGCTTTAGCATATTGATATCGATTGTTCAGAGGTATTTGTTGATGGGACTATCCTTTTTTCACTGAATTGCTTTTGCACAATTGTCAGAAATCATTTGTCTATATATGTGTAGGTCTATTTATGGATTCTCTATTCTATTCCACCGATCTATTTGTCACTCTCTATGCCAGTACCATACTGCTTCAATTTCTATATCTTTGCTAAAAGTCTTGAACTCAGAATCCACCTTTAGTCTTTTTTCAAAATTGCATGCCAGCATCTGATGAGGGTCTTCTTACCTCATCCTCACAAAGCAGAAGGTGGGAGGGCAAAAAAGGGGCTGAATGCTGTGTCCCCATGTGGCGGAAGAGAAAGAACTCATTTCTACAGCCTTTTTTTATAATGACATTAACACCTTCCAACACTGTTGTGTTGAGGATTAACTTTCCGACACATGAATTTGAGGGAACAGATCTAAACCATAGAAGTCCATTTCCTCTAAGCTGTAAACTTATACACATTACAATTTTCATATTATAGATACATTATCCTTTTAATACCTTTGGAATTTGTGGTGAAAGTTACCTCTCTCATTCTCAATATTGGTAGTTTGTGTCTTTTCTCTTTTTTCTTTATTTTAGTATAACTTCTGAGAATATGAAGGACTCCGGCCTTGATGAGGATCCCATCTCTGAATTGTGGTCTTCAGCTAGACATAATCCATATGCAAATTTCTTTATCAGTTTCCTTGGATCCTTAGGGTGCCCATAAGTAAAGTCCATACCACTGAAATTGAATCAAATTTTGAACGTGAGGAGAGGGACATAGTTTCCTTCATCAGACTCATCAATGCCTACTAACACTGCGGATTATTACTCTTTGGAGGTTAGTCACTCCTAAATACATACACATAGCCCAGGGCACTATTGCTTAATGATTAATTTTAATACTTAATAGGTAGGTTGCTGGCCTCTGTTCCTAAAGAATTCTTATTCATTTAGGTCTAGGGTGAGGCTAAGAAATCTGTATTTTCACAAGTCTCCCAGTGATTCTGATTTAAGGCTAGGACTGATAGAATTGAGAGCCCCTCGAGCAGATGACCTTATAGTTTCTGTCACTTCTGAGTCTGTGTAGGAATAGAAGTATTGGGTGGGCAGGTGCTGCCCTCTAGTGCCTCTGGCTGCCGTCTGGCGATGCCCATCACACTAGTGCATGGCACACTAATCTACTCATGAGCTCTGGTAGCCTTGCTGCCTGACCCTACTCCAGGGCTTCTTGTCCAACTTCTGGAAATTTTGGCCCTCGGGTATTAACAAAGATGTTCACGTATAAAAGTGTTGCTGCTGAATGGTAGCAATTATGCATCTTTGTCCCCAACATACTGGTACGTCTTACCTGCTCAGTAGCATTGCCTGAATATGAGACACAGTGAAACCTTCCAAAGGTTGGTGTAGAGGCACAAGACTCACATCAGTGGCATTTCAGGACTTTTCCTTGCAAGGCTATGTTATCCATAATGTTTATGAATCGGCAGCCATGAACAGTTTCTTGAAGAAATTCAATGACAATAATTGTGGACTGCAGCACCCTAATGGAAGCAGGGTTTGCCTTTAAACAAGTTTCCTCGAAACAAATGAATAAGAATCCTTTACAGTTGAGTAGTTCACAGAGGCTTTTCATGTACTTCATTTCTTTTGTTTGCTGATCAAGGATGGAGGCAGGAAGGGTGAAGGCAATGGTCCATACCCACAACATTAAAAATGACAGGCCAAGCAGTGTTCATCATATGAATGTGCCCTTGTTTAGAAAGACTCTGATCTCAGAGTCCTGTCCACGTAGGCACCCTCTGTCAATGAGGACCAAGTCAGTAAACAAAGCTATATTAAAGGCTCTTCTGAAAAAAGCACAAAACCTTTTGGGTTTAGCACACATCTCTAACTCCTCAGCTCTGAGAGAGGAGCAGGAACTGGGCAAGTCTGGAAAGGAGTTTGCAGCAGGTTTTAACGGCTTAGTGGACATACATGGACTGTTATTTGTAAGGTAAACAGCACACTGGTTGGCAAGTGCAAGGTTTTCTATGTTTCTTTTGCCTGGGACAAGAGGTCAGATGAGTGGGAGACAGAACCGTCAGCAGCAGCCTAGAGGGCAGCAGAAGCTGCTATAACCAAGAGTTGGTTGGCTGGGAGTAAATGTAATACGGGCAGATGCTTACAGTCCCAGCACTCAGGAGGCTGAGGTAGAAGGATCTTTTGAACCCAGGAGTTGGGGACCAGACTAGGCAACATGGTAAGACACCATCTTTTAGAAAAAGCAATACAGATTGAGTATCATTTATCCGAAATGTTGAGACCCAAAGTATTTTGGGTTCTAGATATTTTTTTTCTTTTTGGGATGTTTTCATTGTCATAATGGGGTATCTAGAGAATAGGACCAAAGCCTAAACATGAAATTCATTTGTGTTTCATATACATCTTAGACACATGGTCTGAAGGTTATTTTATACAGTATTTTTAGTGTGCCTGTATCTTGACTGTGACATGTCATACAAGGTCAGGTGTGGAATTTTTCATGTGTGATATCATTTTTGCAACTCAAAAATATTCAGATTTTGAAGCATCTGGATTTTTTTAAATTAGGGATAGTCAACCTGTAAAAGATACAAGCTACTTTGTACATAAATTAACCTACTACTAAAAAGCTGGCACTTGCCTTGTATGCACAAGGCCTTGAGTTCAATCCCCAGCACACACACACACACACACAAAAAAGCTGGCACAAGCTACTTTTTACTTGACTTTTGGTAACCTGTGATTCAGTGCTCTTTGGCTGGGTAAGTCTTAGTGTCCCTGTATTTTAAAACTTGCATGTTTGGAAAAAAAAAAGGTGAAATGGCTCAAAATCATCTCATCTTCATGTGGGGCTTTTCTTAAATTATCTTTAATGTAAAAATCTATTTTGTTTTTGTAGCTATACAAAAGATATCTAAGAAAAATACTCAGTAGTCCATTTCTTTGTGAAATAATTTTCAAAATACTCTTCCTTAAGCTAGTAAAAATGGTCTTGTTAATAATTTTTTGGTTGCCTGGTTTTAATTGTGTTATGATATGCTTAATATAAAATTTACCATTTTAATCTCTTTTCTGTGGTGCTGAAGATTGAACACAGGGTCTTGCACACACTAGGCAAATGCTCTATCCCTGGGCTATATCACAGCTCCATTTTAACTGTACAATTCAATGGCATGAAGGCCACTCACAATGTCAGGCAGTCACTACCACTGTTCACTTTCAGGATTCATTCACCACCCCAAACAGAAATCCTGTACCCATTAAACACCAAGTCCCTATTTCCCCTTCTCTTGGCCCCTGGTAAGGTTGGCTCTTGATTCATGTGAATTAGTCTAACATTTGAAGCTACATTTTTAAGTGTCTTAATAGCAGGCAACACAACTCAAATGTCTTTCTAACACTGTCCAACTCAGAGCTGAGCACATATTGAGTACTCACCATTCCTGTTTGGAGGAAGGCTAGAGGCTGGAAGAAGACTAAATGGCCTTTTCAGAGGTTTTCAGTGGGCCTGTGACCACTTGTTTATCAATGCAAGAGCTTTTCAAGGAAATTGAGAAACCTTGAAGTGTTGGAGTCACACTATCATGTTGCTGGAGGCCATGAAGTAAACGTTAATGTCTGAATCAATGGACACAAGAATGACAGGTATTGGTGTTGCATGGGGCAAATCCTAACATGCTGAAAGATATTCACATTCAGATTTCCATAAACACTCAGCCAAACATTCCACCCATGGTGGAATCAATCAAAGAGCCACAAGTTTGTCACCCTTAATCAAAAGTCTCTCAAAATATCCTGTGTATAAATAAGCCAGCTGTGACAGGATCTGTGGAGACAATTCTGGAAAACTGAGCCTTAGACAGAGTTCCAGGAGTGAGCCTCACTCATGTGCCTCCAAGGAAAGTCGTCTTTACGATCTCTTCCCACCAATTTCAAGCTAGAACACACAGTCGGGAAGAGACCTTCTTTAACTCTCAGAAATATTTAAAAGGACATCGGCAACTTTGTGCTCTCCGTGACACATCTTACAAGATCCTCTTCCTCAACCTCTCCATCCTAACCATTTAGCATTGCCTGTGACATCAAAAATATTTTCTAAGACTTAATTATATAATGTCTGCTTTATCTTGAGTGTCTCTTAATTATCTTCCTAAGTAAATCCATGATGTACTTCATGAATTTCCTCTGACTTAGCCACTACCTCAAAATGCACTGAGCCAGTTATCTGGGGAAACAAGTGCCACACTCTTGTAATGGGGAGAGATGAGCTTTCAGGATCAGGGAGCAGAGAGAGCTTGAAAGGGTATATGCTGCCTGTGACCTGGGCATCTTTCATCCCGGGCTCTGCAGACAATGGAAATCTTCATCTGAAAACTGAATTACCCACGTGCTTCTCTAAGACAAGTAAAACTCTGCGATGCCATGCCTGCTTCATGGAACAGGAGGGCTTTGTGATGTAGTCTGGTTGTTGGGATCCATCTTCTATGAGGCAGAGATGACAAGGTCTAGAATCTGGAGGCATTAGATTCCAAGACTTGGAAACCTAGGAAGAGGATGGCGAGTGAGGTTTAGATCATGTTGAACCCTGCCTTTCTTCTGAGGGATGTGGACTATCCGTTATACACCTATGGATCCATCTTCATTATTGTATTAATTATTTGGCAAGTGAAAAAAAGGCGCCAAAAATTAATGTTGAGACCTAACAAGAGCTGTTGCCAGGTAGGGAAACACTATGACCATGACTGAATGATAAGCTTCCAGTGAGGTTTTATCCCTTCACTTTCTGCTGATATCTGTATCCTTCTTTTTCTCTCTTCCATTCCCTTCCCTTCCCTTTTCTTCTCTTTCTCTCCCTTCTCTCCTCTCTTCTCCTCTCTCCTCCCCTCCTTTCCCTTCCCCTCCTCTTCCCTTTTCTTCTCTTTTCTTTTTCAGTGTTGGGAGTTAAACCCAGCCCTTTGCACTAAGCTACATCTCCAGCCCTTTATTTTTTATTTTGAGACAGAGTTCCTAAGTCACTAAGTTGCCCAGGCAATCATCCTGCCTCAGCTTCCCAGACTGCTAAAATTACAGACATGCACCACCACACCCAGCTCCATTTTTTTTTTAATGTGAGGGGCAAGCTGTTCTTCATTGAGTCCCAGAACAGCTCCCAGTTTGAGTCATTATCCTGTCTGGTAGCCATTTATGGCCTTTAATGCCTGGAATCCTTTGGTTACCAGTATCACTCCAGCTTTTCATTGGTCCACTTTCCTCCTGTCTCATCTAGAACTCCCTACTGAATTTATCCCTGGAATGAGGGTGAAAGGTATAAAGTATGGAAGAAGACCAAAGCAAGTCAGAAATAAGTAGAGAAGGAAAAGTTGGTGTGAGAAGGATACAGTGTGAAAAAGAAAGGTAGAAAAGTATAAAACTGGAATACGAAAAAAAAGTTTGGAAAATTTTTATGGGTTTTGTATCATTTTATACATGAAAAGAAAATGGTGGCCCAGCTTCACATTCTAACGTTTTTGTCTTTAAGTATCACCGAAGAGTTAGACACAGGCCTAGAGAGAGAACATCAAGAGGTAAAGTTTCAACCTCTCCTCTGACTCTCTTCCACTGTAAATGAAATTGCCAGAGATACTGACAGGACCTGGACACTGGTGCCAGACTTTACTGGAGACTTTAATACCCCCAAAGACAACTGCTAACAGAAGGCTGGGTGGGAAGTCAGAGTCTAGGAACATTCCAAAATTCTCTCTTACCTGCCTGAGAATGAAGAATGAGGAAGTAGAGCAGATGTCCTTAACTATGTCATTTGCTAGTTTTATAATCCTGTGGAAGTCACTTCATCTCTTTGTCTTATTCTCCATAAGATGAGCACAGGACCAGTGATCCTGCCTCACGTTGTAAATGGTTAAGTGGTGCACAGTCGTAACATAGAGCATTGACTCCTGCATCTTCACTTTCATTCAAAGACCTTCAGCTGTCTCTAGGATGTCCCCGAACCCTCTGCTGTCTACTCACCACTGTCTCTTGGTTCCTCAGCAAAGAGAACTTCCCACAAAGAAGCTGAGAGGCTGCGGAAGCTGCTGTCTATCATGAAAAGGTGATTTCTTGCTCTCTACAGTCTCCCAACTCCAAGCCTGTACTCTGATTTCTTGGCCCCTGCATCGGTCAGGGATGAGAAGTGGGGGTTAATGGCTAGAAGGGAGACATGAATGTGGTTGAAGGCTGTTTCAGTAATTGAGTTATCAGGGGACCACATGGTTTGGTCATCTCAAGAGAGAAGAATCACTCAGTTCTGCACTGAGGGTCATAGTAGTTCTACAATTCAAGATTTTATCTGTGGATAATTAATAAGAGATACTACATGGAGTTGCACCCAGCTGTGAGGCAAATTGCCCAGTCAATAGAATAGATTTTGGCTGGGTGTGGTGGTGCATGCCTGTAATTCTAGCACTCTGGAAGGTGAGGCAGGAGGATCACAACTTTGAGCCTACCCTGGGCAAATTAGTGAGACCCTATCTCAAAAAAAAATTGTAAAACTGGGGCTGGAGATGTAGCCAGGGCAAAGACTCTACCCCAAAGAATGTATTGTGCATGAAGAAATCATCATTGTCACATCCTCTTTTCAGCTACAGACTTTGAAGGGAAGGGTCCTGGGTCTGGCTGGACCCCACTGATGTCACCTCCTCTGCTCTGTCTTCAGAGAGGCCAGTTCCAGGGACACCCCCCTCCCAATACAGCAACTTATCTTCTCCTCAAGATCTGTAGGTCACAGGACTGATTCCCAATAAATGCTAAGTCTCATGGCAGAGATATCCCACAATTTTCAGAATTAAGGGTTTCCACAGGACCTCAGTTTCCACAGTGTATGCAGGCCAGGACTTGTAGGACTTAAGGTTAGAGGCAGTAATCCCCAGGCCACATTCTTCCAAGGAGGGAGATGTACCCTCATCATTAATGGTCTCCATCTTTCCCTTTCCAGTCAGGGCTGGCTTCCCCAGGAGGGAAGTGTGCGGCGGATCCAGTGCGCAGATCCCTCCTGCCAAATCTGCAATGCCATGGCCCTGGAGATTCAGCAATTGCTTGTGGGTAAAAACAATCAGATCTCTCCCACTCTGTCAAAGCCATCACAGGACTCTTCTCGTCTAGGGATGCTGTCCACACCAAATGTGTCTCTTAAGCAGGGTCAGAAACTGGGTTCCCAGAAATCCAGAGAGCTTTTACTGACACCTGGCCCCACACCGTCACAATTAATGGGTCAGAAATCTTTAACTCAGTCAGCTTCCCAGTCAACTGATGCAATCAGCATCCAAGAGTATTGGTCTGATCACCTCCAGCCAAGACAAGAATTCCAGGATGCAAGAGCTCTCTCTGCTTCAAGCCTTGAGGAATCTGGGACAAAAAAGACAAAGAACAACTCAACACTTGCCCTGATGAACCAAGGTCAGCAGCCCTTGAACACTAAACTCCTTGTCTTTCCCTGGATCCAGAGCTCCTGAACCTAAAACAACACTTCACAATCTTGCATTCCCTTTACCTGCTGTCCCTATGTCCAAAAGGCCCTGAAGTACCTTGAAGTAGAAAGATATAAATGCTTGTTTTTCCACATTGAGGGCTCCCATGATCTGTGGGGAGTTCCTGTGGCAATTTATACCACACCATTCCCAACATTTTCAAAGTCTGGAAAACAAACATACATTTTTTTCATCCTGAAAGCTACCTCTAAGGCCTCTGTTGACAAGACAGGGCTTTTATCTCCTTGACCAGCCAGCATACCACAGAGCAGAAATACCATTGTGACTAAATCCAAAGCCCCAGCTCATGTTTCTGGCTCTACTGTCTTCCACCTTTCCACTTTTAAATGGCATCTCTCTATTCTCTGGGGAATGTACTGAGGCCCCAGTGTACCATCTCTAGGTAACTTTCTGTAACTTTTCTGCACAATGAGTTACTGGTCTGCCTCTAGAGAGTCCTCCACAATAGGGGGACCTTGGATTATTTGTTGTCAATAATTCCTCCTAATCTCTGTATTGCCGAAAATTTCCTCCACTTAAATTAGCCTCAGATTCTTCCCCATATTTTCAAACGTGGACTTCCCCACCTGACCACTGACGAGCCCGGCTCAAAGTATCACTTCTGACTCTGGCCAAATGTAAAGCCTCAGTGTTACCAAGGCTGTTCCAGCTCCAGTGGGGCTTGCAAGCTACTGCCAGAGGTCTCTGTAGATGCAGAGAACCACACAACATAATCCGTGAGACATAATCCCATAATCCCGGGGCTGGGGATTTAGCTCAGTGATTAGAGTGCTTGCCTGGCAAGCACAAGGGCCTGAGTTCAATCCTCAGCAGCAGAAAAAAAAAAATAATCTCATAATCCCTGGGTCCTATCAGACCCAGGGCCCTCTCTGATTAGGAGAGCCCATTTCAGTCCTCAGGGTAGTAGCAGCATTGTCCTGGAACATGCTCAAAAGCTGCTGGAGTTTGACCTCCAGAAGTGGAGAAAATAGCAGGTTGATTTACCATTGCTGGAGCTGACCCCAAGGATTCAGCAGTTGCTCCTGTCCCTTGCTCCGAGCAGCTCTTAACCTTGGAGCAGCATAACCTTGAACTGTACAAGTCTCCCCCATCCTGCAGCCCCAGAAACCAGCAAGATTCGTGATCGTGCTGATCTGTTGTGGCAACACTTCCAGTCCATAGTTGCTTGCTCAACCCAGAGGAATGTTGCAGAGCCACATAGATGACGAATGTGGGAAGATCGGCTGGGGCATCATCCCTGCCGACATCTGTAGTCGTTAGAACTTGCAAATTATTGGATCTATAACATTCTCAGGGCCCTGGCAGGAACTTGGTTCTCTTGTCCTCTGGAAAGCAAGCCCCTAGACCTAGAGGCAACAATCAAGTCACACAGATATCGGGAAGTGACTCCTTAAATACTTACAGGCCTTGACCAGCAGGAACAGATCTCACAGGAGTGTGACTGATGACCCTGAGCTGCCTGTACCCTCATTCCAAGGAATCAGTGAGAAAGCAGAGGGAAGTCTGCCTTCCCGTCAAGGCTGCCTGCTGCCTATTTTGTGGCTCTCTCTAGGCCATAGACCCAGCAGTCATCTACTCTGTACTCACAAAATGGTGCCTGGGCCATTCATAACCCCTGGCTTAATCTCATCTGAGCAGCAGGGTAGGTCCTAGGTCATGCTTTCAAGGTACCAATGAACCTCATGTGGATGGTGTCCAAGTATTCCAGCCTGAGGTACAGGGGAATGGAGATGGTGATTCTAGACAATGATATAGATCCTGTCAGCCCCTCATCATTCAAGACACCTATCTTGCCCAAACTAAGTTTCATCATGAAAAAGAAATTCCTAGAGATACATCTGGGGAAGTCCCATAAAGACAAAAGCTTACAGGCAACAAATCTCAGCCATCCAAAGAATGTCTCCACATAGAGAATCCTTAGGATTTAAACAACCAAAGGAAAACATAGCTCCAGGAACTCCCTACCCCACCAGGTATTCCATGTGTCCCAGATACAAAATGGGTCTCAAAAGAGGAGTTTACATTTGAACTAAAGATAGTGCAGCAGAATCAAAGGCAACCTAGTTCCAGATCAACACCCATGGTTGTGCCCAGTTGGTCTCTAAGATCTTATAGCCCAACGGGATCATGACAGAGGCTCAGATACTTTGTGTATAACTAGAGGCTAGAGTGAAAAACTTATCCTAGAGGATTCCTGGACCCCTCAGCCCAGGTCTTTGCAAAGGTGAAAATAAGTCCCTACCGTAACAGAGAAAAGGGAGGACCCAGGAAAATTCAAAGCTGCTGGGAATCACAGGGACGTATAACGCTGGGGCTCTCCCTAACCAGAGAGAACACCCAATGTGCTGAAGTTCAGCAGCCAAGGGAGAAGTTTTAAGCAGAACCCTGGAGCTCTCACTTCACAAATGTATCCCCAGGATCCTTCTCATGTAGAACTTTAGTTTAGCTGACATGGTTGCCTTGCATGAGTAGAGACTGATAAGGATTTGCCTAAATCTGTAGAATCATCGTATCCATCCTCTCAGCTTGCTTTCCATGCCAGCATATTCACCAGTATCTCTCTTATCTTGTGTTTCCAGAGCATCTTGTATAATTCCTTAGGGCCAAAAGACCAGATAATAGTGAGCTACAAGACTATTAGAGTAAGCTGAATAATCTTACCGAAACAACAATGCCTGAGAATGCCAAGCTTAAGGTGCCTAGGACTTGAAGGGTCAGACCTTACAGTGCCAACTTATTGGACCATCATTTCCTGGGCCAAATTTTGCAAGTCTAGTATTTGAAGGGCCCACATTTTGCAAATCCAAACTTTCCAGGGACAGATGTTTCAGGGCCATGTTTTACAGGGCAAAACTTGGTGGGACAAGAATATTCAGGGCCAGGAGTTGGAGTATCTGGTAAGGGCAGCCCATACTCACAAGAGCTTCACGCTTCCAGGTGCTCCAGAAGTTGACTTGGGAAATACGATGACATTCTTTTCGCACTGGATTAACCCTGAAGTGAAAGTTCAAAGGCACAAGGAACCCATTCTCCACTCCAAGTCTAAGACAGTGGCCAAAGCCAGGACAAAAGAGGTTGAGAAAGTTCCAACCTCCACCAAAGACCACATCAGGAGAGCTAACTTGGAGGTGACAACAGAGGCCCCCGAAGCTCAACCTCCCTGTTCTGAGAAGGAGCACACGACTTTTTTCAATGCCCAGAGTGCCTTCACAGTCAGCTCTGGCAACTCTCCCTCCAGTCCAGCCAGTTGTGGGGCCTGTGCCACTCCCACAGCTGCTCCAAAATCTGACCTCAACTGACATGTGCCATCCAACCAAGAACTATATCCCAGGTCTCAACTCTCATGTCAGCAGAAGGCACTGGTTTACACAAGGAGAATACTATTCCAAGCAACAGGAGTTTGTAGGTTCCCAAACCTCTGCATCTCCCACGGAAAAGGCTGTAAATAGCCATTTCCATTAACGTGAAAGTGAGTCATGGCATTCTCCAAATATACTATATCTGTAAGCAAAGAGCCACCTGTTTGTGTCTCCTTTTCTTCAATGTGTATGTAATGGCAAGAGTAGAGGGAGTAGAAGATACTTCCCAGTTGGTATAGGAGCTTAAAACCAAATTTTATTTCAGATGGGCAGCATTCTACATGCTTCTCCTATCCCCACCCTAGACTGCAAATAAAGAGGCTTGAGCAGAGAAGAAAGTCCCTTGTGCACTGAAGGAAAAGGTCAGGCTTGAATTCAACTACAATTTTCCACGTTGTGCTTAGGCCCTCACCTCCTAGAGGAGGTGTTTTTGTGTTTATCAAAAGCACACAGCAAATCGGATAAATTTTAAAACCAAATGACAGTATCTTCCTTGTCTCTCCCCTGTTCTTACTGAGATCTTTAAGGGAACCTGATTAACCCTTTTGCCTTTCCAATGCCCATTACCCTCCAGCTGTATGGAATGAAGGCCTCCTAGAATGAAGATTAACTGATGGGACATACCCAAAAGACAGCAATAAAAATGATGTTGAGCTGACTACTGTGTTCAGAAATTGAAATATTTAAATACTCACCATTCCCAGGCATTAGTCCAGATACTGGAGAGGGAACATTGACCAACAGACAGGCCTTCCTCTCATGGAGCTCACAGAATCTAGGGCAGACAATAAAATCTGAAGCAATATGACAAGAGTTGTTTAGAAGAAATGGGAGAAAGTATATAGGACCACACTTCGCCTACTTTTGGGAGGGAGGGGCTGTTTGTGGAAAATATCCTGAAAGAAGTGATGTGTAGCTTTAATTTGCAAATTGGAAGGGGACCAAGAGTTGGAGGGAGCAGGGAAGTGGGGGGTGAAAAAAAAGGAGAATTAAGATGTGTTATGTACATGTGCCAACTCCCTACAATAACTGTAATTATTATTTATTGCAAACATGTACTAACAAAAAAATACGAAATTTTTTTAAAATTTAATTTAAAAAAAAAGGATGAGGAGGAGTTAGCCAGGGGAGGTGAGGAGCAGATGAACTTCCCCAGGCTATGAGCAAAGACATGGTGTCAAACAAGTGGCATCCTGTGCCAGAGAGTGATGACTCATAGGCTCCTTCAGTATAACTTATCGATATATTGAAGTCCCTGATCATCAAAAGAGTACATTAAAATGTTTACAGGATCAAAATTAGGTTGCAAAACTGGAGAATGAATGGCAGTCATTTATCCATTTTTCATTTCTTCAACAAACATTGAGAATTTATATATGGAACCCACGCTGGCCTCAAACTTGCAGTCCTCCTGCCTCAGCTTCCTGAGTACTGGGATTACAGGTATGTGCCACTATGCCCAGCTTACCAGGCACTTTTATGGGCATTTGGAATATAGCAGTGAACCAAACTGGGAAAAAACTGCTCCCAGGGAGTTTATATTGGGAATATGCTCAGAAGGGAGAGAAA
The DNA here is from genome assembly GCA_004026905.1 of Hystrix cristata. NCBI lineage: Eukaryota > Metazoa > Chordata > Mammalia > Rodentia > Hystricidae > Hystrix > Hystrix cristata. Next base: position 31,790 of record PVJO010013240.1, read on the forward strand.
AAAAGTATAATTAAAAAATAGTATGTAGTAGGTGACCAGATATATGCAAAGAATCAGGGTAAGAGGTTTAGGGAAGACTTGGGTGGGGGTACAGTTTTAAATAGGGAGTACAGGGAAGTCTCACTAAAAAATTAACATGAGCAAGGACTACAGGTAGATGATATAGTCAATAGTCACATGGATAACTGGGGAAGAGGAATTTCTGACAAATTACCCATCAGGAATTATAGCTAATACAGATGTTTTGAGGCTGGAGCATCCCCAGCCTATTACATGGAACAATAAGACCAGTAAGCCTGAGGCAGTGTAATCAAGGGAGAAGGTAACCAAGAATGACGTAAAGCAGTTAGGAGCCAGATGGCATAAGGCCTTGTAGGTCAATACAAGGACACTGAATCCTGAGCAGGAGCATGGGGCTGGAGACAGAAGAACAAGTCAGGGCCGGCATCCTAGAGCTCAGTGAGGGACAACAGAGAATTTGGAGTGGATGGGAGGAGAGACCTGGAAAGCAGGAAGACAAAGAGGCTAACCTGAGTGGATGGAATGGACCCATGTTTGGCCACCTAATATCTCTCAGAAGGTGGTATCTCCATATCCTCTTTCCAACAGAAGATCCAAGAGCTACAATACAGGCAAGAAGTGCTGGGCTTTCTTAATGTGGTATGAGGACAGGATTCCTGGTTCGTAAGGAAATCCAGGATCAGTCAGCATCTCACCAAACTAGGAGAGAGCGGTGGTCGGACTCGTTTCCTCTGATAGAACCTCACTGTTAAGCAGAGTGTGTTCATTGTTAGCAGGTTGCAGAAAGCCCAAATGGGAAGAAACATGGCTCCCCCTCCCCACAGGTGATTCTGTGTTGAGGGATTGAGGCCCGACCTCTAGCTGACCCCCAGCGCAGAGACATAAGGCCTGGGCCTGCTGAGCCAACACTCTCCAGGTGTCTTCCTGAAATATCCCCAAAGATCAGAGGAGGTCTTGTGACAGGCATATCCTCCCTGCCTAGTGGGAGCTGGGCAGACAGCCACAGGTGAGGAGACCAGAAGGCAGCCCAGCATGAAGGGAATTGACTCAGAAGAGTCAATGGCATCAGGTAGGAAACTGGATTTGTACACACACATCCTGGTTTAGGGCAGAGCAGACCTTTCCCATGACCCCACAGTCTCCTGTCTACCCCAACAGATTTCTGTCTTGGTAATTTCAGGCAACTGATCCCCCCCCACGATTGTTCAACTTTGGGGGGGGTGCTGGGCATCGAACTGAGGGCCTTGTGGTTGCTAGGCAAGCTCTCTACCACTCAAGGTAAATCTCCAGCTCCCGATTGTTCAACTTTTTACCTGCTCACTCCACCCTAACAGGGAGGTCATAGAATATGCTGAGCACAGGCAAGAATATATAAGAAACCATTTTGCTTTGTTCAGTCTTGTCATGCCATTCTCTTGTCAGCGTGGGGTCAAAGACTCCCTGAGTAGGGGCAGAAAAATCCCTGCCTCATTAAAAATCTTAGCTTCTTGAAGATTCTCACACTCAGATATTGTTATCGCCACTTGTCCTCTCAAATTCTAGTCCCTCTCCTCTGCAGGTTTGGTGTAAAATATCCCCTGCCCCTAAATCCCATACCCTATGAATCTCATCTTTCAACACCCTCAACTTATCCTTTAGCTAACCTTCCCATTGCCACCCTATACTTGTCCTTGCCAGTCTAGACTGCATCCCTGGAAAGATGTTAATAATGTACAAACATTGTAGTTTAAAAAGCAAGTTACAAAAATATTTGGGGTACGGTCTTTTCTTTTTAAACTTTGTTTTTCAGAGTAGTTTTAGGTTGCAGAAAAACTGAGTGGAAATTACAAATAATTTCCACTAAAATTCTTTTCCTGCCCCTGACCAAAATACAGTTTCCCTATTAACATTTTGCCTTAGTGTGATTTCTTTGTTACAAGTGAGGAACTAATATTGATACACTATTATTCACTAAAGTCCATTATGTATGTTATGGTTCACTTGTTTTTTAAAGGTCACTCACTATACTGATCTAAAAAAATTTTTACAAGGGTGGCAACTGTTCTGCCAAAATAGGAGCCAAATTGCTTCAAATAGACCAGATGCAAAGGTGAGGGTGAGGGAAGGTGCCAGGAATCCACTCAGGAAAGCTGGTAACTCTACCAATAGCACTTGCAGAGGAAAAAAGAAAGGAGATATGTGCAAGAGTGAGAATTCCGAAAAGACTGAAATGGCGAGGGAAGAGAAATCTCAAAAGGACCTGGGGTAAGTCAGAGGTGAGTGCAACAGTCTTTTCCTTTTTGAGGACAGGGAAGAGCCCCATCTCAGCTGCAGACTCTGGAGACTCCATGCTACCTGCCATAGAGCATCACGGAAGACGTCACACCACTCTCAAACCCACCAAGCAGTCTCAAGACTGCTTGGCATTGGCACCACATCAGCCATCCCCAGTAGAATTCTTTTTCTTTAGCATCAGAAGCTGACCAAGGACTGTGCAGGCCTTGTGTAAGCCCCTTTCATCCAGTTTCTTGCTCAGGACTTCACCAGTACTGCTCAGGCTCCCCATTAGCTTCTTCCCCCAGGGGCTCTGCCAGGAAGTGTTAGAGCTTTTGGTAGGATCTCACTTAATTAGGCTTCACTGGCAGCTCCAGGGCCCATAATGGTTCCCCAAACTGTGCAACCACCCCTTGCTGCTCAGGGTTCTCTGTGTTATGCATTCTACAGGTTGTGACCAATAATAATAAATGCCCACATTGCAGTATGAAACAGAATAACTTCTCTGCCCTGAAAGTCCCATCTTTCCCACCTATTCACCCCTCTCTTCCTCTCTGCAAACCTCTGGAAATTACTGATTTTATTTTAAATTGAGCTACATAGTGAGTTCGAGGTCAGCCCGGGCTACATAGCAAGATTCTGTCTTTAAAAACTCAAAAAAACAAAAAAATGTGATAATAACATGAAGTGCACCATTTTAATCATTTTAAAGTGTATAATTCAGCAGTATTAAATACATTCACAATGTTACGTGACCATCACCACTATCTATTACAACAATTTAAAGTGTCCCAAAGTGTAACTCTATACCTATTAAACAATAAGTTACTGTTTTCCCTCTCCAACCCCCGGTAACTTTTATTCTACTTTCTGTCTCTATGAATTTGCCTATTCTAGTACCTCATATAAGTGAAATCATATAAAATGTGTCCTTTTGTATCTGGCTTATTTTGCTTAGCATGAGTTCAAGATTTATCCATGTTGACATAGAATTTCATCCCCTTTTATAGCTAAATAATATTCCATTATATGTATATACTATATTTTTGCTTACCCATTAATCTATTGATGGACATTTAGGTTGTTTCCACCTTTTGACTCTTGTGAATAATGCTACTGTGAACACTGGTGTGCAAAGTACTTGTTTAAGTCTCTACTTTCTTGTCCTTTGGGTATATAACTAGGAGTGAAATTGCGGGATCATTATGGCAATTCTATCTTTAACTTTTCAAAGAATTGCCAAGCTCTTTTATGCAGCACCTGCTCCATTTTACCACCAGAATGCTGTACCACCAATGCACCAGAGTTCTAGTTTGTCCACATCCTCCTCAACACTTGGGTTGGTTTGTTTTTTTTTTAATAAGCCATTCTAATAGGTATGAACTGGCATCTCATTGTGGTCTTGATTGGTATTTCTTTAGTGACTAATGATTTTGTGCGTGTTTTCATGTGTTTATTGGCCATTTGCAACTTGTTTTGGGGGGAAACAGAAGCTTTACAAATGGCCAATAAACACACACCCATTGTCCACTTTTGAACTGGACTGTTTGGGATTTTTAAAAATTGTTGATTACTGATGTTTTTGTTATTTTCGTAGTGTTGCTCTTTCCAGAATGTTATATGGTTAGTAGCATAGAGTATGCACACTTTCAAACAGCTCTTCCACTTAGTAATGCATATTTAAGATTCTTCCATGTCTTTTCATGTCCTGATACTGCTTTTATTTTATTTTTGTGGTGCCAGGAATCAAACCCAGGGCCTTGTACATGTTAGGCAACTACTCTGCCACTGAGCTACCTAACTCCCTCATTTCTTTTCAGTGTTGAATAATATTCTGCTGTATGGATATATCACAGTTTATCCATTTACCTACTAAAGGATATCTTGGTTACTTCTAAATCTTGGCAATCATGAACAAAGCTGGTATAAATATCCATGTACAGGTTTTTGTATGCACATAGGCTTTCAGTTTTCTTAATTTATTATTATTATTATTATTTTGTAGTACTGGGAATTGAACCAGTACTGAGCTACATCCCCCCCAGCCATATATATCTCTCTCTATATATATACATATTTATCTATATATATACATATATTCTCTAAGTCTCTAAGTTGCCCATCCTGGGCTCAAATTTGCCACCCTTCTACAGCAGCCTCCCAGAGGACTGGGATTATAGGGATGATTCATCATGCCTAGCAGTTTTCAGTTCATTTGGCTAAAAATCCAGGAGAAAAACTGCTGGATCATAAGGTAAGAGTATGTTAAGTTTTGTAAGAAATGGCCAAACTGTCTTCCAAAGTGGTTGTACCATTTTGACTTCCCACCAGAAACAAACAAGAGTTCCTGTTCCCTCCATATTGTTGCAGTCTTTTGGTAGTGTTAGTAATTTGGATTTTAGCCTTTTAAATAGCTGTATGTGTGTGTGAGAAAGAGAGACAAGAGACAGAGAGAGAAAAAGCTTTTGCTTATGCTACTGACCTAGGAGGTTCTTGGAGAGGCTGGTGCTGTAGTTTCCAGACATGCCCACATGACTCACGAGCAACAACTGTGCTCTGTTGTTAAGTGGGAAAGCATGTCCCCAACTGAGAGGAACAGACTAACCAGGAGGGATAATGCAAAATTCAACACAACTCTTCACTGCATATTTTCCTCATGACCAATTACTAGTTTTAAGACCGTGGTGTTTTCTTCAGAAACAATTCATGGTATGTTTTGCAAGTTTTTTCACTGTGAACATAGTAAGAAATATAGTTTAAAATGTGGCCCAGTACATATATATTTATAAACATATGTTTATGGATCTGCAACTGAACCTAAAGTTTTATGAAACAATCCTACTTTTATGACATGTGAAGCTCCCTAACATTTTCTATTCTCTCTATTCTATTTCACTCCAATAGCTCTGATAGTGACCCTCTAAAGAAACTCAATAATTTAATAATGTGTCTGGACCTGCAACCTGAAAAACACACCTTTAGAATAATTTTACATTTAAAAAAACATAAGAATGAAATTTTATTTACACAGAATTCATATGGAATATGTACTTGTTACTTTGATCTATGCTATTGTCTTAGTTACTTTTCTCTTTGCTGAGACAGAAACACCCGACACCCAAAGTTAAAGGAGGAAAGGTTTTTTTAGCTCACACTTTGTAGAGGTTTCAGTTCATAGTTGGCTAACTCCAAGCAGGGTGGCATGGCAGAGGGGCATCGCAGAGCCCATCACAGCAGGCAGAAAGAAACAAGCAGCAAGTGATGAGCAACAAGCAGGGACCCTCTTTCTGTCCCTTATATCTTATCCAGCCTACCCACCATTAGGGCAGATAGCACTCACACCCATGGTAGGGCACCCTTAATCCTATCCAGAACTATGCCAAACCAATCAGCGGACTAATTTAGTAATCAAACTTCCTTGATCCCCATCACCTCTGAAAAGCCCCACCTATGACCACATGAGGCTTTGGGGAAGATATCTAGACACAAACCATAACAGCTATGGACAAAACATAGCTGAATATGTCTGATTCTTTTTCGTTTTATTTTTAATTCATATATTTTAACTGACACAGTAATTGTACATATCTATGGGAAAGAGGGTAGTATTTTAACGCTTGTATAGGATGTATAATGATCATATCTAGATGACTGGCAGATCTATCACCTGAGACATATATAATTTCTTTCTGTTGGGAACATTCAAAATCCTCTCTCTTAGCTATTTTGAAATATTCAATTAATTCTTGTCATCTGTATCCAGCTGTACCTCATTTTACAGTTTTGGTAAAAGGGCTACAAGTTTGTCTTTTGATTTAAAGGTTACCTAGAAAAGACATGGACAATACTGTACAGTATAAGGTAAATTTTGTCTTTTACTGTGGCGATGCAAAACAGAACCCTTATGTTTAAGAGTATGTGGCTGGAGGGTCTAACAACTGGACAGCTGTGATACGTCTTTGACTAAATAAAACTCTAAGAGGCTGATCCTCTTTGACCTGCAGGCATATTTTAAAAAGTATTTACTGGAACATTGTTTATATGATTTAAAGGTGGAAACAACTTTAATTGGGAAATTATTAAACTGTAATATATTCATGTTATTAAAAAAAGAGAGGAAAAACCTAATTTGATCCAACAGGAACACTAAATCTAGAGGAATAATATTCGAATGGCAAATTGGTTAGATCATGGGTAAGTGTGGAGTACATAGAAGAAACTGCAGAAAAAAGAGAGAAATGGTTGAATTGAAGTGTATATCAATTACAATACACATACTTATGTTTGAAAAAAACATTAGAAGTTGTTACTTTTGTTTTCTTCGTCACATAGACAGTAGAACAGTAGAGCTTCATGTTATCTTCTTGGTTCTTGGGAATGTAAAAGATACCAGCACTTTAGGTCACGGCTCTCCTCTTCCAGAAGGTATCACAAATTTCAAGAAATTATAAGACTTCTTCATTTTAAAAAGTTAAGATAGGGCTGGGGATTTAGCTCAGTGGTTAGAGTGTTTGCCTTGCAAGCACAATGCTCTGGGTTCAATTCCCAGCACCAAAAAAAAAAGTTAAGATACATTTGTTTGAAGACCTGGAATAAACACAGCAGGTTCACTTTTTAAACAATTACTTATTGGACGAAAATCAATGATATGCATGTGTTTCTCAATGTCTTTTTTTTTCAGATGACATAAGCGTTATTAACAAAGGACAGCACAGTAGAAAGACTACTACAAGTAAGCTGACTCATTAGTCAGCAAACTAACCACAAACATCTAACACACTGTAGTACTGCTTCAACCCATTATTCTCTGAAAGAATTACAAGAATCACTATTAAGCAATGTTAGTTGTTAGTGATGTCATTGAAGCGATTTAGGGAGTTTACTGTAAAGGAAATTCAAGGAATATTGTAGCTGACATATCCACCAACAAAACAAACAACTCCACTGGCCTTTCTCAACATAAAAAACTAATACTTTCCAACTCTAACCACAGGCAAGCACTTCTAGACCACTTTATGCCTCTGAAGTCAGAAAATGTAAAATATAACAATTTAGAAGAAAGCATCAAAATAAAAAAACCCAACAGAATAATAATATAGTGTTAGACCTAAATATAGCCATTTCAATTATCACAGTAAATGTAAATGGTCTGTTCATACCAGTAAGTGATAGAAATTGCCCGATTGGATTTTTAAAAACCAAATTATATGCTGCTTTCAAGAAATCCATTTTAAACATGGTGAGATATTATGTACAGAGATATCAAAGTTACAATTGAGGCGTATCATACAAGCACTAAACAGAAAATTGGATCTAGACTCATATCTCTCACCATGAGCTAAGCTCAAATCAAAATGAATCAAAGATCTAAAAGGTAAGACAGAAAACACTTCATCTGCTGGAAGATAAAATATGTTAAACTCTTGAAGACATAGACATAGGCAAAGACTTTCTGAACAGAATGCAAATTGCACAAGAAATAATATCAAGAATCAACAAATGGGATCATAACTAATTTAAAAGCTTGTGCACAGCAAGGAAAACAATTAACAGAGTGAAGAGACAAACTATAGAATGAGAAAAAACTGCCAAAGTACTAGTATCTAAAATATATAAAGAAAAAAATCAGGCCCCTCAAAATAATATCAAATCCAAAATGGACAATTGAAATGAACAGGTATTTCTTAGAAGAAGATAACACAAGTGGCCAATTAATACATGAAAAAAATGTTCAGTATCTCTGGCCGTTAGAGAAATGCAAATTAAAACAACATCTTACTCCAGAAAGAATGGCTATCATCAAGAAACTGAATAATAACAAATGCTGGCAAGGCTGTAAGGAAAAAGGAAACTTTTTATATTGTTGGTGGGAGTGTAAACTAGTACAACATTATGGAAATCAATATGAAGATTCCTCAAAAAACTTCCATTCAACCTAGTTATTTCCTTTCTAGGTATCTTCCCCCAAGAGTTAAAGACATCATATTACAGTTTCTTGCATACCCATGTTTATAGCACAATTTACAACTGCTAAATCTTAGAAGCAGCCTATATGTCCATTAATAGATGGATGGACTAAGAAAATGTGATATTTGTATACAGTGGAGTACCACTCTGCCCTAGAGAAAGATAAACTTGAGCCATTCGTAGGAAAATGGATAGATCTCAAGACAGTAATGTTAAATGAGCTGGGCGTGGTGGTGCATGCTTGTAATCCCAGCACTGGAAGCTGAGGCAGGAGGATTGCCATGGGTTTAAAGCCAGCCTGGGCTACGTATTGTGTTCAAGGCCAGCCTGAACTACATAGTGAGACCCTATCTCAAAAAATCAAAATAAGTAAGTAAATAAATAAATAAAAATGTTAAGTGTATTAAAACACACAAACTTAAATACCACATGGTTTATCTCATATAACCCTCTCTATACAAAAAAGCTGGAGTAGCTAATTAATATCATTAAAATTCTACTCAGAACAAAGAAAATAACCAGGAATGAAGAAGGGTAGTATATAGTGAAAAGAGTGAATTAACCAAGAAGAGATAACAATTCTAACTGTTGTATACCTAAAAACAGAGCTCCAGAGTGCATGAACCAAAAATGAATAGACCTGAAAAGAAAAGGAAAAAATTCATAAATGTATTTGAGGTTTTAATACTCTCATCTTTGTAGTGGGCAGAACAAGTAAATAGAAAACCAGCAATTGATCAATCAATTTGACAAATTGACTTTCATAGAGCACTCTACCTAAAAACATTAGAACACACATTCTTTTCAACTGCACATGAAATACTTGCCAACATAGATCATATTCTTGGCTGTAAAACAAACCATAAGACCAGCTGTCTCGTACCTCTTTAACAAGTTCATTAATGGCATTCATGAAGGCACAGCCATTCACAATCTACTCACTTCCTCCAAAGCCCCACCTCTAATACCATTGCCTTGGTGATTAGGCGTTAACAGATGAATTTTGGAAGGACACATACCGTAGTACCCTTCTTGCCCATGATTTCAGTTCCCATCATTTCAGTTACACATGGTCAACTTTGGTCCAAAACTATTAATGGAATATTCCAGAAATAAACAATTTTAAGTTCTAAAATTCTGTTCTAAGTAGCATGATAAAATCTTGTGCTGTCCTGCTTTGTTCCACCCAGGATAAGAGTCATCCCTTTGTCAAGTGCTATCCACCTATATGTGCTATCAGTCCCATGGCAGAGGAGACAGAGAGAGAGAGAGAGAGAGACAGACAGACAGACAGACAGACAGACAAAGAGAGAGAGAGGCTAGATGCATATATATATATATATACATATATATATATATATCAGTTACAGTATATCATATAGTTACTTTCTTATCACTGAGACATAATACCCAATATCCACAACTTGAAGGAGAGTATTTTAAATTTTAATTTTTATTAGTATATGTTTGCAGTACGTAATGATTACATTCATCATGGGAAGTTGGTAATATGCACATAACACATCTTAATTCTTTTTATGTCCCCTTCCCATTTGCCAAAGATCTATCTCTCTGTTTGCTATTATCTATCTTTTATTTTGCTCTTTAGTTTATTTATACTTTGGGTTTCTCATGTAAAATAAACCACGTGATATTTATGTTTGTGTGTTTGATTTTTTCAAATTTTTGTTTTTATTAGTACATATTAGTGGTACATGATAATTACATTCATTGTGAGGAGTTGGTGCACAGTTTGCTTTGGCTCACTGTTTTTAGAGGTTTCAGTCTATGTTGGCTGGCTGTATGGTACAAGGGGCCTGGTGGAAGGGTCTGCTGCAAGAAAATCTGCTCACATCACAGCAGCCAAGAAACAGAGAGCGGATTGAGGCACTAGAAAGGGAGAGACTCTCTTCCACCAGACCCCACCTCCTAACAACATGTCAGGTTTACCGCCCCGTGATTCGGTCACCTTCCAAAAGCCCTGCCTGTGAGCTTATAAGGGCACTGGGGAATATTCTTGATCTAAACAATAACACAGTATATTATTGTAATTGTTCTATGTTATTATTAGTTATTATTAATCTCTTAATGTGCCTAATTTATAAATTAAAAATACATATTATTCAAAGAGTTCAGTTTTATCCACAGTTTTAGGCACTAAGTCTCCTGGACTGTATCTTTCACAGATAAAGATGGAATGCTGTACATTCACATCACAGAAGAGGGATTATATGTCCATATAGAGACTGGTGTATGAATGTTTACAGCAGCATTATTTCTAGTAAACAGAACCAGGTAATAACCCAAATGTCCATTAGCCAGTGAATAGTCTAATTGTAATATATGTGTACAATGGAATACTACTCTTCAATAAAAAGAAAGAACTGGTGATACAACAAGGATATATTCAAACAATTAAGGTCAGTGTAAGAAGCAGTCATACATGTGTACATTTGTACGATTACATTTATATAAAACTCTAGAAAATACCAAATAACATGCACAGACAGAAACTAGATCTGTGGTTGCTTGAAGCAGAGAGGAGAGAGTTTTTTTGTTTGTTTTTTTTTTTTTTTGGGGTGCTAGGGATTGAACTCAAGGCCTTGCACTTGAGAGGAAAGAGTCTGAAGGAAGAATTACTAACAGGCATAAGAAAATTTGGGGGGTGATGGAATGCTCACTAACTTGCTTGCAATGATGGTTTCATAGGTCTATACATGTGTGAAAGATTATCAAATTATTCAATTTAAATGTCTGTAGTTTATTGTATGTCAATTATACTTCATAAAGTTTTAAAATTACTAAATTCTAGAAAAATTAATGATGCAAGCATAAAAATGAAACAGTAGCTTTTACAGAAAAGAACTGAAAACAGGAATTAGAACAGACATTTGTATAACAATGTTCACTAGAGCATCGTTCACTGAGACATTATTCACAATGGCCAAAATGTGGAAATGACTCAAGTGTTCACCGACATGGAAAACAGGCTCTCCTAAAACATCACTGGAGACTGTAGATTTGTACCACTGGAGGACAGTTGGTAATATAAACACTGAAAATGAATACACTTTTTGACCCAGCAATTTTACCCATAGGAATTTCATACACACACACACACACACACACGGTTTTGTCAGTGTTATTAGGGCAATAACTAAAGATCCATGAAAAGGGCATTGATATTGAATTGTGTTATTGCCATATCAAGGAAGACATTTTAAAAATTATATATTCAATATGTATTTATTTATTACATGAAATAAAAGGGAAACTGTCCATACTATGCTTACACTTATGAAGAATAACAAAATTTTATTTGATTTTTTTGTTTTGGAAAGAGAAATATGAATCTAATAGGAATGATTGGCTCAAGGAAAGAAAAGTATGAGGTGAAAGACAAGATGCACATAGTATATTATACCTTCCTCGGCCATATAAATTTTATATTATGTGTATGTATGCCTAGTTTTTAAAAAAAATCAATTCATCTTAGTCAATGAGTAAGAAAATGGAAAGACCTTTAATAATGAAGCAAAACTGGCTTCTCCAATCTTTCTCTGCAACTGCTCTCACATCTACCCACCTCCACCTCTGTTATAGACAGTGTGTATTTCTTATAGTCAAATGAACCCTTGGCCCATTCCTTAATGCTTTGCATTTTTTAGTAATTTTCTCTCATACCTATAAAAGTCCTTTTCCTTACCATCTGTACTTTTAGGAAAAAAACTCTAATGTTGCTATCCCAAAGAAATTTTTTCTTTGACCACAGTGATTCTACCTGAGCATTCTTTCTCTTGAAAATTTATTTTTGAGATATGAACCTGAAAAATAAGTCCATAAAATGATTTGAAATAAATCATCAGCTCTTGATTCATGTGAATTAGCCTTCTCTTGGAAACTAGACTTTTAATAGTCTAGTTTTAATAGTTTCTAAATATCTTTGTACATTTGACAGTAACAGCTTAGAGAATAACACAGTAAGTATTTACCACACCAGTTGAATGGAAGACCAGATGCTGGAGGAATGACCAAAAAGACTCACCAGAGATTTTGGGCTCAAGGGTATTTTTGTTTTTGTTTATTTTTGCTTTTGTTTTGGCTATGAGACCATTCTTTACCAGGACAAGAAGTTCTCACAGATATTTAGAAATCCTAGGTGTTACAATATCCAAGGTCAAACTAGTAACATAAATATGTAAATTAATGGGTATAGCATGGGAGTGAAAGGTCTTGATACTGGGATTTCTTGTTTTAAAGATTTCCATTTTTTCCTTCCATTTCTTATTTCTCTTGACCCTCTGTTCCTTTCCCCCTCCCCCTCCCTTGTTCCCTTTCCCATTTGGACACTTTCTTCCCTTTCCCAATATAATGCATTTTAGTCTTCATTTACACTTTCAGTTTCTCACATGAGAGAAACAATGCAGTATTTAAACATGTGTGTCTGATTTATTTCACTTAAGAGTATGGTCTCAAGATGCATCCATTTACCTAGAAATATCTCAAGCTTATCATTCTTTATGGTGTACCTCTAAAATGTACCATTAAAATAAAATTTTAAAAATTAAAAAAAAAAAGATTTCTGAAACCCAGGTCAAACAAACAAAAATCCTACAAGCAAACAGCATACATCCAGAGAGGAGGAGATACAACCACAAACAGAAAGTAGGTTGAGAACCACGGTCAGAAGTGACTACTAACCCATCTCTGCAGTCTTTCATTTCCCTGAGCAGGCAGGATGCTATCACATGGGGAGAAATAGCTCTGGAAAAACAAACCTTGGACAGAGCTCTGGAAGTAAACTACATAAATGTGCCTCCCTGAAAGGCAGTGTTTACAGGTCCCACCCACACAGACCAGAGGATTCCCTTCTTTTCTCAAACAGTAGTGTCATTTAAAGATAGTAAGTTTCATCCCAGAGATGGAAGGATGGTTTAACATACAAAAGACTATAAATGTAATTCACCACATAAATAGGAGCGAGGTCAAAAACCACAAGATCATATCAATTGATGGAGAAAAAGCCTTCAACAAAATCCAACACACCTTCCTGATAAAAACCCCTGAAGAAAATAGGCATAGAAGGACCATACCTGAATATGATAAAGGCTATTTATGACAGACCAACAGGCCAGCATCATACTAAATGGGGAAAAAAACTGAAAGAATTCCCTCTAAAATCAGGAACTAGGCAAGGATGTCCACTATCACCTCTGTTATTTAGCATAGTACTTGAAACCTTAGCCAGAGCAATTAAGCAAGAAGAAGAAATAAAAGGAATATGTATAGGAAAGGAAGAACTCAAATTATCACTGTTTGCAGATGACGTGATACTCTACATTGAAGACCGAAAGAGCCCCACCAAAAAGCTCCTAAAATTAGTAACCAACTTCAGGAAAGCAGCAGAATATAAGATCAACTTGCAAAAATTATTAGCATTTGTACATATCAACAATGAACAGGATGAGAAGGAAATTATGAAAACAATACCATTCACAGTTGCTTCAACAAAAATGAAATACTTAGGAATTCACCTGACTAAAGAAGTGAAAGACCTCTACAAGGAAAGCTATAGCACTCTGAAAAAAGAGATTGAAGAGGATACCAGAAAGTGGAAAGATGTCCCTTGCTCCTGGTTAGGTAGAATCAATATTGTTAAAATGGCCATACTTCCAAAACTGTTATACAGATTCAACACAGTCAGTCAAAATACCAACAGCATACTTCACAGATCTAGAGAAAACAACCCTAGAATTTATATGGAAATGGAAAAAGCCTCGAATAGCAAAAGCAATACTGAGCAATAAAACCAAAGAGGTGGCATAGCAATCCCAGATTTCAAGCTATATTACAAAGCAATAGTAATAAAAACAGTTTGGTACTGGAATAAAGATAGACACATAGACCAATGGAATAGAATCAAGGAAACAGAAACTTCTCCAGACATATTCAAATATATGACCTTTGACAAAGGATACAAATACCTACATTGGAGGAAAGCTAGCCTATTTAACAAATGGTGTTGGGAAGACTGGTTGTCAGTTTGTAGAAGAATGAAATTCGACCCATATCTTTCACCATATACTAAATTAAAATCAAAATGGATCAAAGATCTAAACATCAAGACAGAAACATTAAACCTTCTGGAAGACAGAATAGGTAAAACACTTGAAGACATAGGAGTAGGAAAGGACTTCCTAAACAGAACCTCAATTGCACAGGAAATAACAACAAGAATCAACAAATGGGACTACATTAGACTAAAGAGTTTCTGTACAGCAAAAGAGTCAATTAGGAAGGTGAAGAGAAAACCCACAGAATGGGAAAAAATCTTTGCTAGCTACTCCTCAGACAGACGACTAATATGTAGAATATACAAAGAGCTCAAAAAAATTAAACTACCTAAAATCAATGACCCACTCAAGAAATGGGCTAGAGAAATGAACAGATACTTCACAGTGGAAGAAATACAAATGGCCAATAAACATACGAAAAAATGTTCAACATCTATGGCTATTAGAGAAATGCAAATTCAAACAACTCTAAGATTCCACCTTCCCCCAGAAAGAATAGCAATCATTAGGAAATAAAACAATAACAAATGCTGGCGGGGTTGTGATGAAAAGGGAACCCTCCTACACTGTTGGTGGGAGTGCAAACTAGTACAACCATTATGAAAATCAGTATGAAGATTTCTCAAGAGTCTGAATGTAGAACTCCCATATGACCCAGCCATTCCCCTACTAGGTATCTTTCCTGAAGAGCTAGAGACATCATACTACAGAGATACTTGCACAACAATGTTTATAGCACCACAATTTGTAATAGCTAAATTCTGGAAGCAACCCATATACCCATCAATGGATAGCTGGATAAACAAAATGTGGTATCTATACATAATGGAATACTATTCAGCTATAAAGAATGACAAGCTAGAGTCATTTGTAAGAAAATGGATGGACCTGGAAAATATAATGTTGAGTGAAAGAAACCAGTCTCTCAAGCTGAAATACCGCATGGTATCCCTCATTTAGAGAGGTAAAATACAAACAAAAGAGAAGAGTAAATAATGGATACAAAAAGATGAAGTGTTAGATATAAGCTAATAGACAAAGGGTTCAAGGGAACAAGAAGAGGGCAAAGGGGGAGGGGAATGGGAATCCAGAAGAATAATGATATCCTAAAAATAAGAACCTAATAACCCAAATTTAAATCAGTGACTCGTACACTGGGTACTATAGTAATTTTATATAGTTGTGACTTACTGCTGTATGTGGGTGGTTGCTTACATTGCTCACTGTCATAAGCAAAAGGTACAATTAATTTTGGTCTGTAAGCTTGTGTAATTGCCTGTAAGTTTGTGTAATTTTGGATACATTTTAATAAAAATCTAAAAAAAATAAAAGATAGGAGTCAGGCATGGTGGCTCATACATGTAATCCCAGCACTGAGAAAAGGTGAGGCAAAAGGATCACAAGTTCAAACCGTTCATGAGCAATTTATTAACTAAGCAAGACCATGTGTCAAAATAAAAAGTAAAAAATGCTGGAGATGTAACTTAATGTAAAGGTCCTGGGTTTAATCCTGAGTAACACACACACGTGTGCATACACACACACACACACACACACACACACAGCCACCTAAGCCCTTCTCTGCTACATAGCCGTGGTCTTCCCTTCTGCCACTTCTGATTTTTGATCACCCATTGTCTGAAACATCCAAGCTCTCCATTCCCAAGTTATTACCACACTCTGACCTCCTTAAACCCTGTATGTTTCTCAGATATATTTCCAAAAAGAGTTGGGGTGTTGGTGGAGATTCATCTGTCCCAGCTACTCTTTCTCACAAGGTGCCCTGTGTGCCAAAGCATTCAGTTTTCTGAGGATAGGCAAAGGAGCTACCAGCTGAATCAACAGGCTGGTGTGGGATGTGGAGAGTGAAGACAAAGCGAGATATAGATGCTGCTTTTGAGTGTGGCATATAGATCCAGGCTATGTAAGTTTTACCGATAACCCTCATTATTATGATTTATATCTAGGTATCTTGCTAAATTCTCATGCATTAAGAGGTGGGGTTTGGGGGATGTGACTGGATAATGTAAGGTGTAATACTTATCAGTGGATTGGTCCACCGATTAGTTTATAGCTAAATGTGGTTTGGAAGGTGAAGCCTGCTTGGAGGAGGTAGGTCAGTGGGGGTGTGGCGTGGAGGAGTCCATGTCCTTCCCACCTCCCTTGATCCCTCTCTGCATCCTGCCACCTTGACATGAGCTGTTTCTCCTCTGCCAAGACACCCTGCCTTGGAGCCAGCCGACTATGGACTCAAAGCTCTACAAACTATGAGCCAAAATAAACCCTCCTTCTTTAAATTCTGAGTATCAGGTATTGTGTCCCAGTGACAAGAAAGAACTAAGATACTCATTTACAGACTGCATCACTACCTGAGCTTCTCTTAGGAAACAAAAGGGCTTTGTGATGCAGGCTGGTGGCCTGGTTCTGTCCTCTGTGAAGCGGACATGACAAGGCCTAGCATTTGGAGTCATTAGTCACTAGAACCCTGAATGCCTAGATATAAGGATGGCTGGTCTTCTCATGCTAATGAGGCTTAGACCATGTTGAGCTCTACCTTTGTTCTGTGGGACATTGTATACCTCTTATATACCTATGGCTCCATCTTCATAATTTTCCTAATTATTTGGCAAGTGAGCTGGAATTACCATAGATTGAGATTTGAATATAAAAGGAGTTGCTGCCAGGTAGGGAAACATTGTGACCACAATTAAATTAGTTTAAGCCTTTTTTTTTTTTTTTTTTTTTTTTTTTTTTTTTTTTTTTTTTTTTTGGTGCTGGGGATTGAACTCAGGGCTTTGTGCTTGCGAGGTGAGCACTCTAACCACTGAGCTAAATCCCCAGCCCCAGTTTAAGCCTTAAGTAGGAAATCTTCAAGTTCCAAGGTCCTTCTTTATGACCTCCCTGAAAAATTTAATACCATGTCTTCCTGTACTTTTATATAGCACTTTTCTTCTTGGAGGCTAGAAGTAATTCCTTACCAGTCCTGCCCTGTAGGATATTGTAACTGAAAAACCAATAACCTATCTGTTTGGCTTGAGTAAAGGCCTGGATATGGGATCTATCTCAATGGCTCCCAAAAGACCTCCCAACATGAAACAATTTTCTGGTTTACAGTCCTTGAAGGCATTTATAAGATGAAGTCCTCTGACTGTTAGAACCACATCTCCTTGAATGTGTTCCATTCTTTCTGGTATATCATTTTTGGTCTTCAGCAAAACTTCTCCTGAAAACTGGATGGGAAGTCTAGAGTTTAAAAATGCCTTGAAATGAATCATAAATAAGCAGAAAAGGGAAGTGTTGGGGTGAAAAAAATATGGTGTTAAGGTTTAAAAAGTGGGAACATAATTAAAATACAAATATAAATATGAAGGGAGTGGGAAATGTATATGAGCTCT
Source organism: Hystrix cristata (assembly GCA_004026905.1). Taxonomy (NCBI): domain Eukaryota; kingdom Metazoa; phylum Chordata; class Mammalia; order Rodentia; family Hystricidae; genus Hystrix; species Hystrix cristata. The sequence continues at coordinate 49,500 of PVJO010013240.1, forward strand.
GTCTCATTCTGAATGAAAAAGAAAATGGGATCCCGGATTCACATTGTAATATTTTTGTCTTTCAGCGTCACCGAAAAATCAGGCAAAGAACTAGAAACGCAGCATCAAGAGGTAAAGTCCCAAACTCTCCTCTAACTCCCTTCCACTGTGGGATAGTTTTCCAAAGTTTCTGCCCCTCTATGACACCTGGTGCCAGGATCCAGGTGCTCTAACTATTGGAGGCTCCAATTCTCCAAATTCACAACTTTCATAGCAGACTTGGGTGGGTGGAAAATTAGAACATGGGAATGTGCCAGAACTCCCTACCTCATTCCTCTGAAAAAAAGACTTGAGGAACTAGGGCAGATGTCCTTAACTCTATCATTAACTAGTTTTAAAATCCTAAATCATTTCATCTCTCAGTCTTATTCTCCATAAACTAGGCATCTGATGATCCTCCCTCACAGTGTGGTTGTGAAAACCAGATGAGAACAGGTAAAAGAGAGCAAGCAAATCATGAATGATTAGCATGTACCCAAATGTGTCTTAGAATACTGGGTTTTTCACGTCTCTCTTACTGTGAGTAAAGGCCTTCAGCTTCCTAGAGAATGTTCCTGAGCACCCACATATCATAAACTATGTCCTAATTCCTCAGCCAGGAGACGTTCCAAAGAAGAATCTGAGAAGCCACGAGAGCTGATCTCTGTCATGAAAAGGTGACCTTTTGTTCTTTGTAGTCTGCCAATTCCTAGCCTGTAATGTGAAGATTTCTTGGCTTGCCTGGGGCAAGGATGAGGAGAGGGATAACGAATGGGAAGGGGATCCACTTGGTGGAGGCTGGCTCAGTGTTTGAAAGGGTTGCCAGAGGCAGAAGGCAGATCAGATATCTCAAGAGGGAAGAATCACCCAATTCTGCTCTGGGCTATGGTCACATTAGTCCTACAATTCAAAATTTCATCTGTGCATAACTGAAAAAGATACCACATGGGGTTTCACTAAGCCACTGGACAAGTTATGTAGCTGAGAGAATGGATTTTGCTTGAAGTCATTGCCATATTATCTTAACAGGTATAGACTTTCAAGGAAAGAGTCCTGAGTTTGTCTACATCCTGCAGAGATTATCTTTCTACTCTATCTTCAGGGAAGACACAACCTGGGAAACCCTCATACAGGAATCTATCATCTTATCCTCTCAGAATGAGACTAATTCCCAGTAGATGCTGATTCGCATAGCAAGGATATCCCATAGTCCTCAGAAGGAGTTCCCACAAAGACCTCATTTTCCAGCATAGGTCCAGATCTTGTAGGATGGGGGTGGGCATAGCAACCCCCATATCACACTCTTTCAAGGAGGCAGATGTCTCTCTTTGTTAACACTTGTCACATTTCCCTTCCCAGCCAGCACTGGCTTCCCCACGAGGAAAATGTGAGGCAGCTCCTGTGTGCAGATTCCTCCTGCCTCACCTGCAATGCAGTAGCTCTGGAGATTCAGCAATTATTAGAAGCTGAGAAGAACCAAATCTGTCCCACTTTATCAGGGCCATCCCAGGGACCTTGCCTGGAGATGTTCTCCATGTCAACTAGGTCTTCTGAGCAGAATCTGGAGATTCATTCTCAGCACCATAGAAATCTTTCACTGCCTTCTGTAGCCCCAACATTAACACAAGTGAGAGAACACTTAACCCAATCAACCAATGCAATTAGCATCCGAGATCATGTCCAGCAAACGCAAGGATTTCAACTGGCAGATACGCCCATGGTCCCAGAGACTATGACTCCTTTAAGGTATGAGGAGGCTATGGCTCCAGTGAATGAACAGGAAATGGTGCAGAGCAACCTTAACTTTGTCCAGGGGAACCAAGAGCAGCTGTCTGTGAACTCTCAGCAGATTTCTTTTATGTACATGAACCCAGAGATCGCTAACGTGACACATCCAATAGCCTTGCATATGGTTCCACATGCCCACTTCCCATTCCTCAGTCCTGAAGTCTTGAGACTCCTCGAGGTACATGTAAAAAAATGGATGCATTTCCAGAGGTGGGGGCTTCCCAGGCGTGTGGAGGACTCTCTGAGGCAGCTTATGCCAAATCCAACAATGTATTACCAAACTGAACATAACGAACCAGTTTCTTTCATCCTGAATAATACTTCTCAGATCTGTGCTCATGGATTTGGGACTGCCGCCCACCAGACCTGGTGTTCAAATATGACTGGGCAAAGCACCGAAACTTTCTGGGTTTCTGAAAGGTCCATTATGGACCCAGAACAAAGACACCACTGCCAGCAAATATCAAACCCTATGGATCTATCCTTACCCTCTCCTGTACTGAGGAGAAGTACAAAAGTACTGAGGGGCCCCTATCCACAACCTGGGGGACAGGCTAATGACTCAGGGAACAATCTGCACCAGAAATACAGGCAGCTATTCTGCGGCCTCCCCTCTCTACACAGTGAGTCCCTGGCTGATACTTTCCTGAGCTCTGAAAGCCCCTCCAAGAACATGTTCAACAGCGCCTTGGATGATTCACTTCTAGTCAAGGGACTCTCTTTCCAACACTTGCTTCCCCAAACACCACAGGAGATAAATTTGCCCTCTTCTCCACCTTCTCCAAATTGTGTGTCTCCAGCTGAACATCAGCAAGCTCATGTCAATGTCCCATTTCTGACTCCAGCTGAATGTAAAACCTTGGAATGGCACCTGCTGCAGAGGCAGCTCCAGCTTCAGTGGGGCTTGCCAGCTGTCATCCAGAGAGCTCGCCATGCCCAGCTCCCCGTGCGGTTTGAGCCATGTGACAAAGCCCAGGATCCTGAAACGGTGAAAATGTCCCAGCCAGGGAAGCCTGTCTCCGTCTTCACGAGGAAACCACTCTTCTTCCCAGAGCACGCCCGCAGGCTGCTGGAATTTCACCTCCAGAAGCAGCTGATTCACCTTCGCTGGGGCCTACCCAAGAAGATCCAGCAGTCCATCCAGCTGTTCCTTTCCTCCGCTGGCCAGCAGATTCTGTCCTGCAGCGGCACAGGCCTACGCAATGCGAGTGTCCCCCAACCTATGGCCC